>BTPG01000001.1:88384278-88625532 GCA_036245525.1 Semisulcospira habei
CAGCAAGACATGGATCGAGCCCTTGAACTATCATGCTCAATCTGTCTCTAGAATTGTAATACAGTCCGTCAGAGGGCAACCTTAACATTTAGGGATTTCGGTCCTGGGGCAGAATGTGTTAACGTTGTTTCACAGCGACGGGTTTGTTCGCACCTCTCATGTGCTGGAGACAGTTGCATGAGTGAGTTTAGCCCTGCGCCAGTCACTAAGCAAGGTGCTCCCCTATAGCTTAGTGGCTGGCGCAGGACGAGGCTCCCTCAGGCAACTGTCCCCTGATCTCCCCACTGCTGCCCTCTTGTTGTGAGTGCAAATTACTAACCTGTGTCTGTGCTGCAGCGGCATGCAGCGCAGTATGGGGTCATGCTACAGGTGTACGGCGAACGCCGAAAGATCTCCCCAGCCAAAGAGACACAGCTCTCGGTCTGCGAGAGGCGTATATCCTCAGGCAAGATGCGCGGGCTCATGAGGATCAATGTCTATTTGCGATTCGGGGTGTTCTAACAGCAAGCGGGGGCTTCAGTTGTTACACGTGTTACTGGTTACTCGCACCAAATAGCAACACAGTTGGAGCCAGACGCAACAACCGGAGCACCTTGCTTTGTGGCTGGCGCAGGATTTCTGCCAAATGAATAGTGACGCAGCGCTATAAATAAATAATGCACAAAATGCACTCGGCTTTGATCGTACCGTGTGTGCTCCCTTGACTAACGCTTTACATCTGCAAGGAACTTGCATCCATAGTTGAAAAACCATCTACAAGAGCCATAGATCCTCAGAAGCCCCCGCATTGCGGGGGCTCAAAATTCGGGGCTCTTGAGGATCTATGTCTCTTGTGGTCATTTGCTACCGATGTGCTCTAAACAAAATAGTTTTTTTTGCGCATTCATTGTACGAACAGTGTCTCCTTTGTCCATTAACGCTGGTTTCTTTGGCAACCAATGTGTTCCATAACAACAAACACGGGCCATCTAGGGCACATTGTAAGACGTTTTTTTCCCCCAACACCCTATTTCGCTTGCACTGAGCGACCTAAAGTCAAAGGGGGAAAATTTACAGCCAAACTGCAGAACAAACAAATGTCACTTCAGTACCAGACGCGTAGATCCTCATGAGCCCTCTCAGGCCACAGCGGCCAACGAGAATCCACGCTATATGGTAATGCAGCTGTATGACGCCAATGTGATCAACTTAAAGAAGGATAGAACCTCATGAGCCTTACACGATGTATGGGTCATTAACGCACCTCACACTAGTAAAACATCTAACTACTGACTAGAATCCAGACCAAAAAGGTGACTGCCAAGCAGTGTAAAACGCAGAGACATTCTCAACAAAAATAAACAAGATGGGTTGAACCATAACCCACAAAGTCCCTTCTGTATGAGGGATGTCCTCGCTGCCAATGTCAATGACCTGATTCTGATGTTGAATTATCTCCTATTAAAAAAGTCTTGCAGATCTGCCAATGCGTCAGTGAGTTCTATAAGGGGTGCAGGACATACGCGTCATTGATTTGTCAAACGTCATTTGTCATGACGTAAGTTTTAGTGTTTACGTAATTTTATATTTTACGTGATATGAGTTTCACTTTCGCTTCATAGGCTTGAGAAATGGTGACAAAACTAGAACTTTACGTACAATTTCAGTCTTTCTATAATTTGTGTGAAAGCAGGTTGACTATACCTAGCTACCTGAGATACTAAGTACACGGGTGACCTCCCTGCTCTTCTGAAAGCGCGTCGATGCATGTGTGCGTCTTAGTGCGTGCATGCGCGCGCGCTCCAAACATCTCCAAGAGGCATAGATCCTAATGCGCCTGGAGGGGGCATGAGGATCTATTTCTCCTGGAGATGCGCGCATATTTGTGTGTGTGTGTGTGTGTGTGTGTGTGTGTGTGAGAGAGAGAGAGAGAGAGAGAGAGAGAGAGAGAGAGAGAGAGAGAGAGAGAGAGAGAGAGAGAGAGAGAGAGAGAGAGAGAGAGAGAGAGAGCAGCGCGCGCGAGAGAGAATGACGTCATATTTAGAGTATTATGTCAGTGTCTGCGTGGTGACGGAGTTGTTTCTTTTACGTAACCGCCACTGTCTGGGTTTCCATAGAGGTTTTTTTTAGTGTTTTAATTGTTTTCTGAAAAGAATTAATTTTTACGAAAGAAGTTGAAAGTATACAAAGCTGGCTAACGAACTCATCTAATGTCTTTCTCCAAACTAGCTATATGCAAAAGTTCAAGTAAATATGACAAAAATTACGAAATCTAATCTGGATCAACCGACTTCCTATAAACGGTTATTTATGTCTTCAATGAGACATTCAATTACAATATGCTCGAAGGCTCTCTTAGCCACCCACTTAAGAAAGTATTTCGCCAAGTTTCGAGCTTGTGTGTACAGAAATATTGGAGATTCTCTTGTTTACACACACACACACACACACACACACACACACACACACACACACACACACACACACACACACACACACACACACACACACACACACACACACACACACACACACACACACACACACGAGATTAGCGTAACTAGACATGATGTAGTAATTTTTATCTTGTTACTTCAATTGTGAGAGGTTTAGGACTGCCCGCCTTTGACATCATGGACATGCTATAATTCGCCCCACCGCGACCCGTCCTAAAAAGTCCCTTCTATAAATATAAGGACTTCAAAAGACCAAAACCAAAACAGACACGCATAGGAAGGACAAACTGTGTTGTTATTTGCCTTTCTACGCGTGTTTCTTTCTCAGTTGGGAATATATTTATGACTATTAACTACTTTAGCCCGACGCACTTATTTCCCAAAATTTGGAGGCGTCATCTAACGACTATGCACCTGTTGCAGGAGATGGATCGACCATGATAATTCAACAGGCGCCAAGCTAATGTGGCACTACCCTTGAATTATCATGGTCGACCCATCTCCTGTTGTAGTGCGTCAGGGCTGAATGGGTTAATAGTACTACTAGTGAAGCCTGGAGGTTATGTATGTAATCCTTTAAGGTCGCAAAATTGTCTTGTGTATCCTTAACCACGCGGCTTCATTCTAATTTCAATGTTTGTATGTTTGTTTGTTACTTACACGTCAGTGCGTAACGGTTATAAATAAGAGCTCATGAATCCTATGACTATGTTCTGTAGGGATTTGCTGGTCATGATCAAGAGCAATGACACCTTTGTTCCTCAGATAAAGTAGGTTGGCGGGAGTTTCAGCAAAGACTGCCTGCTGCGTGATTAATGTTTTTGCCTGCACCTTAGCTCGCAAAGAAAACAATAGTATCGCAGTCGTAAAACCTGCTTACTTCCTTGCTACAGGAATCATCGCGACTAAAACCGCTACCGACACGCAAAGGGTTAGTATTAGGGACAGTTGCCTATGCAAGAGGCACATTATCATGTAGAGGCTCACGAGAATCTATGTCCCTTGCAGATGTAAAGATGGGGCGGGGTGGGGGGTGGAGGTGTTGGCGGATTTCTTCTTTTCTCTTGGCTGAAAAGAGCAATTCCAAACTGCGGCTGGCGATACACGCAAAGATTGTTATTCTTGCCCGCTTGGAGTGTCACACACACACACACACACACACACACACACACACACACACACACACACACACACACACACACACACACACACACACACACACACCGCACACACGGAGAGAGAGAGAGAGAGAGAGAGAGAGAGAGAGAGAGAGAGAGAGAGAGAGAGAGAGAGAGAGAGAGAGAGAGAGAGAGAGAATAAATGAGTGATACTTTATTTCTCAACGATGGAAACAATAGGCGCACAGGCCTCTTTTCGTGTTTGTCCTTGCTAAACTATAAAACTATTACATCAAAAACAACATTAAAACAACATGTTAACAGCACAAACATGCGGCTACACCCTCACTTATGTTCCATCCAGATATAAAAGTTGATAAGTCGCTGAAGGTTACAGTCGCGCACGCACGCACGCACGCACGCACGCACGCACGCACGTACGCACGCACGCACGCACGCACGCACGCATACACACACACACACACACACACACACACACACACACACACACACACACACACACACACACACACACACACATCAATTGACAGGGTCTTGGGGGCGGTGGGGTTGGAGGGGGGGGGGGCGATGTAAAGTGAGTGTTTATAGACAGCGACTGCGCGCTTATGATACTGTTACTCTTGTGTAGGAACGGTATAGTGAACAGGCAAAACACTACAGTAAAGAGAGATATATAAAAACTAACAAGTGCAAAACTGAGGACCACATCAATGCGTTAAAAAAAAGAAATCATTGACATGGCTCTTTTGGACACATTATCTACGTTTCTTTCAAGTTTGCTCTGAGCTGTATTTAAAAGCTTTCGTCCTAAACAATGGAAGATGTCTCGTTTGCTGTATATGTGGAGGAATTGAGTTCCATAAATGGGCACCCGCGTACGAAAGGCTGGATTGAAACAAGTCAATTCGAGGCCGTTCAATGACGAGACTGTTCCTCGAAGTGCTGTAAACCCTTTCGCTCTCTGTGAAAAGCTTAGCCAGGTAGAGGGGGAGGGGGAGGGGGGCCGGGGTGGGGGTGGGGGTGGGGGGTGGGGTGGGGTGGGGTGGGGGGGGGGGTGGCTTTCCCGTTCAGTGCTTTGTGCATAAGTACGCACTTATTTAACGTAAGGTGTTGATGTAAAGGAAGGAGCCATGTTGCCTGAAGCTTTCCTCCAAAGAGAGAGAGAGAGAGAGAGAGAGAGAGAGAGAGAGAGAGAGAGAGAGAGAGAGAGAGAGAGAGAGAGAGAGAGAGAGAGAGAGAGAGAGAGAGAGAGAGAGAGGAGGGTGTAATAGAAACACTGACATGCAAAGGGAAGATAAAACAAGCCTATTTAACACAGACACACAGAATCTGAATCTGATATATCTTGTGATCACTTTGTCTCTCACAACCTTATGTTTTATCAGTAAGTCTTATATCTCTATAATCTTTCCATTCTGAAACAAACTGACACTGCTTCCTATTGCAAAATTGCAAGTTCTAGTTCTAGTTCTATGTACATAGAAAAGGGTCCGCCAATTTCTGTCATCAGCTTGAGAAATCCCAACCAAAGGTGTGACCGCCAGGCGTGTAAAATTGCAAAGACGAAATTCCAACAAACAAAAATACACTCTTAGAAAGGAGAAGTACAACACAATTTATTGAACCTATTAAATGTTGTTACTCCTACGACACTACGGTGTACCCACAAAGCTCGTCCGCCTGATCAAGAGCAGCTACGATGGCATGACATGTCGCGTGATCCACGAAGGTCAGTTCACCAGGGAGCTCCAGGTCAGAACTGGTGTCAGGCAGGGGTGTCTGCTGTCTCCGTTCCTCTTCCTACTGGCCATAGACTGGGTCATGAAGATGACAACAGAGCACAGACGAAGTGGAATACAGTGGACACTGTGGACACAGCTTGACGACCTCGATTTTGCAGACGACTTGGCATTACTGTCCCACACTCATCAACAAATGCAGGACAAGACCACGAGGCTTGCTGACATCTCGTCCCAAGTGGGCATCACCATTCACAAACAGAAAACAAAGACAATGAGGCTGAATGCAACCAGGGAAGAACCAGTCTTGCTTGCTGGCAACCCGTTGGAGGAGGTGGAGTCCTTCACCTCCCTCGGGAGCATCATAGACAAAAAAGGCGGCACTGATGCAGATGTCAGAGCACGAATCGGTAAAGCCAGAGCAGCCTTTCTCCAGTTGAAAAAAGTGTGGAGTTCCAGAGAGCTGTCAAAACACACCAAAGTCCGGATTTTCAACTCCAATGTAAAAGCAGTTCTCCTATATGGAGCAGAGACTTGGAGATTGACAAAAACCACAGTCAACAGAGTACAGACCTTCATGAACAGTTGCCTTAGAAGAATTTTGAAAATCCACTGGCCAGAGAAGATCAGCAACGTCAGACTCTGGGAGAGAACAGAGCAGATAACAGCAGAGAATGAAATTGGGCGAAGAAGATGGGGATGGATTGTCTCAGTCTGAGAAAGCCAGCTTCCAGTATCACTAGGCAGGCATTGTCATGGAACCCCCAGGGAAAGAGGAAAAGAGGTAGGCCTAGAAACTCCTGGCGTCGAGACCTCCAAGCAGACATCAAGAGACTGGGAACCACCTGGAGTAGAATCGAAGGAGAAGCACAGGACAGGAGTTGCTGGAGGTCTCTCGTCGACGGCCTATACCCCGGGTAGGGGTGACAGGCAAAGGCTAAGTCTATTAAATGTTGTTGTATTGCTCTTTTCTAAGCGTTTTCTTGCTTTGCCGGTTGGGATTTTCATGCATCAGCTCACTAGGCTTAGCAGCAGGAATCCGGCATCGCGACAAAAAGCGCTACCGACAACCAAGGGGTTACTGAATAGCCATCACAGTCGTATTTTCTCTTTAACACAGTAAGTCCGTAGGTTGAGATGCAATGCCCACAGTTCGAATGTGTCCTCTGCAGTGACTGAACCTGGACACGATACAGAGAGAAAGATTGACCATAAAACTAATAGTTCAAGGGTGGTGTTTTAATGGCTTGCAGCATAAAGGCGTCAAGCTATTCTGGCACGTCCTTTGACATTAAACAGCCAACGTTTCTGGCAACACCCGTGAACTGTCATGGTAGATCCACATCTTTCTTGTTTCAAGCTGAATGAATCCTTGTTTCATGGAGCTCATTACATCTTTTGACTTTCTTTTCCTAGTCTCCTGTCTTTCGGCCTCCCAAAACCTCTTCCCTCCCCCACTCCCCCTCCCCACCACCCCACGCGGCCTCTCCTGCCACCCCCGCCCTTCCCAGATGTCATGCCCTTCTTTTTTTCCCCCCCTCAATATTCTTTTCTTTGTTTTTCAGTGGTGGCGTAATTGAAAAGCCTTGTGTCCCGTCTCTCATGAAGTAATACTTGATCAGTCCCTCAACTAACCCTTTCTTTTAATTTGCAAGAGGCATAGATTCTCATGAGCCCCTGCGACAGCAGGGGCTCATGATAATCCATGCCTCTTGTCGGCACAGACTCGTTTCATTTACATCATCAGATCGAGGAGGTCTTGATAACTCAGCGTGGAACACCAGAATGGAGAGTCATGAAGTCAGTCACTGTGATGAAACTATATGCTCACGCATAGGGTTCACACAGTAGGTTTAATACGGTACAGTTTTGTTAGCAGTTTGTTTTGTGCCGATATTCCGTGAGGCACAAGATCCACGTGGAATCTTAAAGGAACGTTTAACACGGGGAGTTTTAGTGAGTTGTAGGCGAGAGCTCAGTCTGTCAGAGGTCTAAATAAGTTAGTTTCGGGCTTTACTGTGAGTGTGGGCAGACGTGTGTGAGATACTTTAGCTCGTATTCCAAGACTCTGAAACCTAGAATTCAGGTATGTTTATGTATATGTATTATTGATAGTTGCTTAGTTAAAGACGGTATGCGTTGGTAAGAGTAATTTGGTTGTAGAGCGTTGTCTGGGTTGGTTCAGTTATGTTGGTTTGGAATTCAGTGAGGTAACCGGTATTTTTTGTATACAGTTATTTACCGAGATGGATAACTAAAGGAATGTGAGGGGTGTATGTCTAAGTCGTTATAAAGGTTGTACGTGGTTAAGTATAGTCTTTTCCAGCGTATGGGATAACGTATAGCGAGAGTGTTAGGTTATAGTCTGTTTCAAGGTAGTGACAGAGATATGGGGGTGTTACGAAAGTAGTTCGGGTTATGAAGCATGTGTGTGTGTGAATGAACGTGTGAGTTATTTGTATCAGCCAGGTTACGTAATGTATCTCATATTATCTAATATGTGTTTGTGTTTAGCAAGTGTTGCGTTTTAGGACTTTATTATTGTTCAGAGTGCTTGTCGGAGTTGGAGCGACGGACGCCGAGACGTCAGTCACCAGGGACCTAATGCGAGGTCATCCCTCCATCTCTTCACTCGGGGAGTGAGCGACCGGTGCCGAGACACTTGGGTCACAGCGGAGATACGATACGAGTAACGAGGACGTCCACGGTACGAGAGACAGGACGACTCAGGAGCGTACGAAGGACTTGCACGCCTAGACGTGAAAGGACTAACGTAACCAGGCGAGAACACCAAACAGGTTAGAGTGTGAGAGACTACTACCTAGCCTGGCATTGATATTGTGTATGTGATGTTTGGATGCTGGTAGTGGGGAACGTATAGTGTAAATAGTTTGATAATCTTTTAAGCGTTTTCTCTATTTATCGTGTATAAAAGTTCCGTTAGAAAGGAAGCCCGTGAGTTGTGTTTTACCGCATGAATGCGCCCGTCTGAGTCAGTGGCGGTGTATGCGTCTGTTGTGCGAGAGTCTGTGCGTACGACTGGGGGCAAGTCTGCGCGCGTTACAGTCACCAAATTTATTATTTTGCAAGAGGCGTAGATTCTCATGGGTCCCTGCAGTCTGCAGGGGTTCACGAGAATCTACGGCTCTTCTGACAGAGATTTGCCATATCTTATCCTCAGATTGTGGTGGTCTGGACGTTTATTGCTAGAGCATGAAGACGGCTAATTCATAAGAGCCAGACACCAAACTTGTGCAGACTGCTTTAGAAAAACGCTCCCATGCGCAAGCAGCCTGTCGGTCATTTTTTTGGGCGTAGTGGGGTTAGTTCGCTTATTTTTGTTGTTGTTGCAAAGTCTCACTGTGTAAACTGTGTGTGGCAACGACTGATGCTGATGTTTTTACTGCCGTATATCTTGCCTGACGGTTTATCACAAGCTGTGTTCAAAAGCACAGGGTGGAATGATAGTTTTATTGAAAAATAGCACATTTGTGCAGGTTGTGTCCTGCTACTATTTTTTATGGAGGTAATCGATTACGCAATTATCATTCAATGCCTGTGTTCAACACACATGTTAAACCGTGGACTAATCGCTATCCAAAGAGCAACACATAATATCAACGTGTTATCTCTGTCTAGTTTATGAGTTCGCCTGCGTGTGCTTTTGCGAGCGCGTTTGGGCACGTCCATCGGTTCATATGTTACAAGTATTTGTGCTACTCTCTATACTCTTTGGTTTAGTAAGGAAAGGGTCAAGTGAAAAGACTGGAATGTATTTGTTCACAAGTTTCAACCTCGATATTTCTCCATCTGAGCAGCAGAGATACCAGCCCGGAAACAAATTAGCAAGAGGCATATATTCTCATGAGCCCCTGCGACATGCAGGGGCTCATGAAAATCTATGCCTCTTCCACGCAGACATTGCATCTGTTTTCAAGTTTCAACCTCGATTTTTCCATCTGAGCAACATATACCTAAATATGCAAGAAGACCTACGAGCAAGAGGCGTAGATTCTCATGAGCCCCTGCGACTGCAGGGGCTCATGAGAATCTACGCCTCTTGCAGATTCAAAGCCCTGCCTTAGAGAGGCTCATGAGAATCTGCTCCTCTGGCAAATGAAACTCGTGGACTGGCAAAAATGGAATGAAAGGGTATCGCTCCACGGAAATGGGCAAGCAGAGAGGAAGAGCATGAAAAAAGAAGATTAACCTTTCTCTGCCGATCCCTCCCACCCCCCCCCCCCCTCTCCTCTTCCCTTTGCAGTGGGGCAACTGATTCTCATGAGCCCCTCCAGCCGGTAGGGGGCACATGAGACTGTGTGCGCCTGGGTTTATGACATCGAACAGGAGGAAGTTACCACGATTTAAGTCTGCTTCTTTTATCGATCTTTTGCCACAGAATTGTTTTTGTCTTTTCTGGTCTTTTCTGTCACCGATGCATGTTCAAGAGGCATAGATACTCATGAGCCCCCGCATTTGCGGGGGCTCATGAGGATCTACGCCTCTTGCTGGTACTGTTTGCGTCACTATATTTTGGGCGCATAAGGTCGTAATGCGTTCAGCTTCAATCTTTATTATTTACAAGTCTGTCTCCTGTTTCCATTCAACACATTGGCTGAAACCATGCAGACCTCCTTGAAAGAACACAGATGTAAAGTAGACAAATCTTTGCAAGCCATGTGCATATATATATATATATATATATATATATATATATATATATATATATATATATATATATATATATATATATATATATATATATATACACTAAAGTCTAATTGAAACCCCTGCAACTCAACTTCTGGAGCGGCACATGAGTATCTGTGCCTTATGGAGGCTGGGGAAATTGTGTCAGTCTTTCTCAAGTATCGTTTTCAAGCGATACAGTTTCTTGTTTCAATCGCTGCAATTACATGTACACCCACGCCGTCGTAACCTACTGTAACTTTAGAAGCCGCAAGAACGAGACGTGAACTTTGCCAAAGGACAAAGTGTATGAAGTTGCTATCCTGGGTGGGCTTTCATGGCTAAAATTCGCCAATACAAGGGTTCTCAATGTTTTCTCGCCATAAACACATTCTGCCCCAGGACCGAAATCCCCAAATTTTGAAGTTGCCCTCTGAAGGACTGGTATTACAATTCTAGAAAAAAATCGAGCATGATAGTTCAAGGGTGGTGCCAGAATAGCTTGGCGCCTATGGGCGCCACGCTATTCTGGCATCACCCTTGAACTGTCATGGTCGATCCGTGTCCTGCACTGCAATGCAGTCTTCAGAAGACAACGGCAAAATTTGGGGATTTTGGTCTTGGGGTATAATGAGTTAAAGAAAACTGAAGTTAGTTGTTTTGTGCAGCATTATCGGAAGAATAAAAGAAACATTTATACAAGAGACATTTCGAATTATGAACCCTTTCTTGCCTTTCTTGGAGAAGATCGCTTTAATGTGACACAGTATTTCAGGGAGCAGACAGTGAGCTCCACGTCGCAAAATGACATTTATCTGCACAGCGGGGCGCAGTGGGGGTGGGGGGTGGGGGTGGGGATTGACATAGCGCTGTTTTAGTCACTTGACGCTGATTACAAGTAATTTGTTTCCAGACGACTGAAATTACATCTTTTCATCATGGCCTCTTCACTGCCGTAATACAATCGAGTTGCAGTCAGTTGCAATAGGCCTAGATCCTCATGAGCCCCCGCCCCCGGGAATCTACGCCTCTTGCCTCGTATCCGTGTCCCCCAGGCAGAATGGGTTAGCAAGCTGCAAACGTGTGATCGTTCCACAGGGTGCCAGTGAAGGTGTCAGTTGGTAGAACACTGTGAAAATGGCATTGACACTTGATTCGCTACATTTGCCTTTCAGAAACAGTCTGCTGTAGTGTCAATATATGTTTGTTGTGTTGAACAATAACAATGACAATTCACGCGCCGCTGCTGCACGCTGTTTTCCAGCCGGATATCAAACGTCACATATGTTCGTTAAGCAAAAGGTAATCGAACGAACGTCGGCCACAGATTCAGTAATTCCTCCCGCCGTCGGCCCGAGGAGCTTTTGTCGCCATGGGAATGTAATGGTATCAGATTGCAGACGGATTTTTAGCGGCTGCTGACAGACGGACGTTGCGCAATATGACCATGTTTGCACAGTGCGCGCTTTGCGAAATAACTGATTAAACTGTGGCTGTCGGTAGCGGCTTTGTCGCGATGATTCCTACAGGAATCATCGCGACAAAAACCGCTACCGACAGCCAAAGGGTTACAGCGACCTATGTGTGCAGGCAATAAATGATTATTACTTGACAACACCTACTTTATAGATGTGCGCAGTATGTCTTACAATAATGCTGCACAGAAGGGATAACTTTACGTATGATGTTTGATATGAGTGTCGTGACTTTTCTGAGAGTTCTCCCGATGCGCATTAGGCACATTAGAAAACCTATTGGTTGAGGCAAGATGTTGAGAATCCGTTGTATCTGCGAATTGCATCCAAGTCCGCCAAGGAGCAGATCGTTTTAACTCAGTCAGCCCCGACACACCACTGCAAGATATGGATCGAGCATGATAGTTCAAGCTATAGGCGCCAAGTTGTTCTGGCACCACCCTTGAACTATCATGCTGGATCTGTCTCTTGAATTGTAATACAGTCCCCCAAAAGGCAGATTTGGGGATTTCGGTCCTGGGCCGGGACAGAATGTGTTAAATTAGTACATGTAACTGATACTCTCTCTCTCTCCTTTCGATGATTCCCCTATTGTGTCCCCCCCCCCCCCCGTAGTTTTGGTTCCTCATCTTATTATTATTATTATTATTATTATTATTATTATTATTATTATTATTATTATTATTATTTATTATTATTATTATTATTATTATTATTATTATTATTATTATTATTATTGTTATTTGCATGCTATGTTTCTTTTCCTGTTGTGTTCTCTTTTGTTTACAGGACAGCTTGTAAGACAGGCATTGAGTTGCCTAATGGCTTTATCCTGAATAAAAAAAGATTCATCATCATCATCATCATCATCATCATCATCATCTCTCTCTCTCTCTCTCTCTCTCTCTCTCTCTCTCTCTCTCTTTTTCTCTCTCTCTCTCTCTCTCTCTCTCTCTCTCCGCTCTCTCTCGATCCCACCGCTACAACCCCCCCCCCCCCCACACACACACCCCCCCTCCGAACGGAATAATTGTGCAAAGAATCCAAAGTTCTTCCAGTCCCTGTTGGTCTACTTTCCTATGTCTACAAATGTACGTCGTGCTAACAGTTTCTCTCGACCTTCTTTTTACGAACTCATTCGCAGGCTGCATCATTACTAAATACCTGCTCCGATCGAGAATAACCGGCGCACAATGGAGCCAGCATGAGACTTGGATCCTCATGAGCCCTCGCGAGGGCAAGGGCCCATGAGGATCTATGTCTGTTCAAACTGTCTTGCAAGCTCTGCAACAGTGGTTCCATCTTCTGACTCGTTCGCCAGGTCTGCACTAACTCGCATTTTAAACTTGAAGTTTGAACTAAAAGGGGGTAGGCTCTCATGGCCACACGGGGAAATGTCTATTGAAGTGTCCGGAAGGACTGATCGGCCTTACTTTACATCTTTATTGACACAGACGGAAGAAGTTATCTGGAAGTTGTCGGGCCGATGTGTGCGTGCGCGGGCCCACTGCGGCCGACGTAGGCCCGAGGACGCCTTTGCTTCTGGGTGGTGGTTGGCTTTCACAAGTCGCTGCGGAACTCAGCGTCTGGGCTGTGGCCCTTGGGAGTCGCTCTTCAATCTGCGGAAAACAGAATCGGATTTGTTAGGACGCCATTTTCGTTTTACTCCCGGGTCTCAGCCGTTAGACCAAGACTCTATCAGGCATTTCAAGCAGTCGATTACATTAAACTGTTTTTTAAGACCATGACCGAAAAAGGGGGGAGGGGCGGTGGAGGAGGACTGGGGGTTGGTGCGTGGGTGGTGGTGGTGGTGGTGGGGGAGGGTGTGTGTGTGTGCCGTGTGTGTGTGGGGGGGGGGAACGTTACTCTCACAGTTTCACAATGACTTTCTTTGTCAATCGCGAACTTTGATATTTGATTTTTGTGTGTGCTCTTGTTTATGTTCTTGTGAGATACCCTGTCAAGATGAACACGCACGGGCGCAAACAATGACACAGACACACGCAAACACACACCGTGGCACACAGGGAGACAAAACCATCAGAGTGGGTTACCTACCATTTTATGTGAAAATGGGTTCCCATATTTCTATTTATTCTAGGGCTCTGGAGTTGATGCGAATGTTTAGAACTCACCTTGTAACTAAGCTCTACAACTTAAAATAAAAAAGACATTTTCTAGAAACAGAGCCACTGGATGGAGAAAAAATGGGTTTCTACCAATAAAGTGGGTGCCTCTCACACAAAAACTGGCATTACAGTAGAAATGGGTGTCCTTGTCAAATCATTCATTTTAGCATGGACATCTCAAGAAAATTAGTTGTCTGTAATAAGGTAAAGTTCACGGAATATTTGATACTTCTTTTCCACATTTATTTGATTGTTGTCATTCTTTTTTCAGCTTCTTTTTCCTGCATTCAAAATGTAAAGCACAATGACACAACAACACAGTGAACAAATACCTCACTAAAAATACCTCTGGTTTATTTGCTAATGATTGTTTGGGTAGGGTTGGGGGGTGGGAGGGAGGGGAGGGGAGGGGAGGGGTGGGGGTGAAGGTGGGGAGGGGGGGTGTGTGTCATCACTTTGGGTTTTATAGAGCTGCTGAATGAAAGATTTTAATTATCCCTGGAATCAGGAGGTCATTTCTGAGGCGCGCAACGAGTTGCACATCAAACCACCCACAAATACACATTGGAGTGCACCAGATGGATCCAGTTGGACAAGTCCCACATTCCACACTATAGGACAGCTAAGACTGAGAAGCAATCGCGGCGTTTATGGCGCGGTGCAAGGTTTAAAACTAAGAAACTGTTGTTTTAGAAGCGTGTCGGGCAACAGTTGTTATTAAAACTGTTTTAAAACCTCTCCTTATACTCAACTTTTGTTAATGTTAAAAGTGTTTTCATTTGCAGGCGTGTCGTAACTGTTATGCATCTATTCCAACGTCCCCCACCCGGGTCTGCCCTGGGGGACTTGGGTGGGGTAACTACTTTTTAGTTCCCAGGGTCACCCTGATCAGCCCCACAGGGTGGGGTTTCTTCTGTATTCTGGGGCATGTATTTCTGTCTACCCTTGGTCCATTCATCTGTAACCCCCACCCGGGTCTGCCCTGGGGGACTTGGGTGGGGTTAGGTACTTTTTAGTTCCCAGGGTCACCCTGGTCAGCCCCACAGGGTGAGTTTTTCTCTCTATTCTGGGGCATGTGTTTCTGTCTACCCGAGGTCCATTCTCCTGTATTTGCCTTTTTAAAACTCTCCCTACTGTCTGCACTGCCTGTAGCTCTTGATATTGGATGTGTGTTGCTAAATGGTCTTAGCTTTATTTAGGCCCCATGTGTTAGGTTTATTTAATGTATTTGACCGGCTGGCGACATACATTCAATGTTCTGTTTAGTTTTTTTTTCACAAGCAGTGCAGGCACGTCCTGAGCAAGCCTTGTTGCTGTCGGGACGTTAAGCAATGTACAATCAATCAATCAACCATTCATCTGTATTTTCCTTTTTTAAACTCTCCCTACTGTCTGCGCTGCCTGTAACTCTTGATATTGGATGTGTGTTGCTAAATGCTCTTAGCTTTATTTAGGCCCCATGTCGTAGGTTTATTTAACGTATTGGACCGGCTGGCAACATACATTCAATATTCTGGTTAGTTTTTTTTCACAAGCAGTGCAGGCACGTCCTGAGAAAGCCTTGTTGCTGTCGGGACATTAAGCAATGTACAATCAATCAATCTATTCCAACGTAATAGTGCTGGATATCATAGTTTTCCCCATTGTCGCCTTCTCTCTTTACTCAGCACTCGACTCTCCAGTCCTTCCCTCAAACACGCAGCATTCACACAAACAATACTTTACTATTACACCCTTTGGCAACATTAGGTGGTTTGTTGTTTTTTTTTCTTTCTGTGACCTAGCATCACATACTGCACTAAACGACCGACTGCAGCAGACGACACACCTAACGACACTGACTGTGTGACGTCATTGTATTCAATCAATTTGTGCATACAATCTGACAGGAGTTGCAGTCAAAACGAAAGCATAGCACCAACAAACCCACTTAAACAAAGCAACAGGTTGAACCAAAAGACACAAGACAACAGCAGCCTCACCCAAAGTCTATACGTCCTCTCTCTCTCACTGCGCACTCATACAATCACTTCACTTCTTCGCAACCGGTGCACGAATATAATTATAGGCTAAGTCAAACTAAAACAGAAGATAGTGGCGGAAAACCCTTTAAAATAGAAACAAAGAACGACGTTTCAGATTAAATATTTTTCATCTGACATGGAAACAAACGTAGAAAACGTATAGGCTAAGTCGCTGGTGAACGTATACATGAATCTCAAATTTGTCACTAGACATCACCTTTCTCCACATCACCCCGGAAGTACATCACAACTCAACACTTTTTTAACAAAACAACCACACCCTCAAATAACAAACCTAATTTTGTAGGAACATAAACAATTTACTCCCTCAAACAACAAAATATCCCCCCCCCCCCACCACCACCCTTCCTGACCCATATCAGCTATGAAGTTATTTATAGCTGAGAAGGGTGATGTCATACATGATACACGCCCACTTTCAGGGATCTGTGCGCACAACTCACACACACATTGCTGGGAGGGACAAGTTTTCAAACACACTACAGGCATGTCTGTTAAACACAAAAGTGCATGTTTTAACGCCAAAACGAGAAAAACTGATCTTTTTATTTTTTATGAATCTTTACCCCAAGACAATGCAGAAACAACCCTCAGAAAAAATGGGTGTCTTGGTCACCCAGATTTTTACACACACCCATTTTTCATAAAGATGGTAAAGACAGTCACCCATTTTAGCTATTTCGTGCAACAACCCTCAGAAAAAATGGGTGACTTGGTCACCCAGATTTTTACACACACCCATTTTTCATAAAGATGGTAAAGACAGTCACCCATTTTAGCTCTTTCGTGCACACACACACACACACACACGCACAAGCACACACACACACACACACACGCACACACACACACACATACGCACACACACACACACACACACACACACACACACACACACACACACACACACACACACACACACACACACACACACACACACACGCACAAAAGCCTCACAGTGGGTTACCTACCATTTTATGTGAAAATGGGTTCCCATATTTCTATTTATTCTAGGGTTCTGGAATTGATGCGAATGTTTAGAACTCACCTTATAACTAAGCTCTTTTAGAACTCACCTTATAACTAAGCTCTATAACTTAAAATAAAATAGACATTTTCTTGAGAAACAGAGTCACTAGATGCAGAAAAATGGGTTTCTACAATAAAGTGGGTGTCTCTCACACAAAAACTGGCATTACAGTCAAAATGGGTGTTTCACAACATTAGGCGTCTGTAATAAGGTCAAGTGCATGGAATACTTTTTCTTTTCACATTCAATTTTTTTTTCAACTTAATGTTTATGTATGCATTAACATTCTTAACATTGTATGGTGCAAAATTGAATGAACACTGTCCTGTAACCTTTCGATTATGATTTTTACAGAGGAAATCTTTTAAACATTGCTACGATTTGTCCTTCTGAAGCAAAACAGTTTATCATGGCATTTATGTGAGAATTCTGGAAATTAAACGACTTAAAAAAAAATGTACTCTGCAGTTTGAGACAAACAGCAACAGAGCATTTTGAATATTAACCCTTATCATTCGGAATACACCAGTGTGTGCAACAAGTGTGACTAAAATAGTCCAAAGGGTAGTGGCAGAATAGCTTGGCGCCTCTAGGCGCCAAGCTATTGTGGCACCACCCTTGAACTAATAATGCCATTGGTCTATGTCCTCATCTGTAAGTTCTGTAATGTAGCTTGCATATATGGCAGTGTACAAATTTGAAGCTTTTAGCCTCAGTATGATGCAGGTTAAAAAGTGTGGGAAAATATGAAAGATAGAAAAAGACCCAGATGAAGAAACTAACACTTAACTTATTCTACCCCAGACACACCAGAGCAAAATAAAGATCGACCATGATAGTTCAAGGCTGATGCCAGAATAGCTTGGCGCCTATGGCCGCCAAGCTATTCTGACATCACCCTTGAACTATCGTGGTCGATCTGTGTCCTGCCCTGCAAGGCAGTTTTCAGAAGACGACTTCAACATTTGGGGATTCCGGTCTTGGGGTAGAATGAGTTAAAATGACAAAACAGAACACTGACATTAATTAATGAACTGACAACATAGGAAATCAATCACTTGAAACTTCAGCCTTTATTAATCACATCAAAGGTGCATGCATATAAAAACACAGTAATTGTTTGTAAACACTTCAAATCAAACAACCAAGAGCAGTCAAACCTTTTTCTGCCAACTTTGTGATGAGGAAAACTAGTTCTTGCCCAAGTTCGGCACGTAAAGGGTTTCCGCGACTTATGTGCCTCTATTCATAAAATGGAGAGAGAAATATAATACTGAGTTCTAGCAAGTGCGACAATAAAGTTTAGCCGAGTTGGTATACCTCGTCCATTGCCTAGGTTAAATGCACCAGCGGTGCCAATGTTGCTATATTGGCACCAGACCGGTCGCTCGGACCGGTCTGGTGCACCCGATCGGTTTAGAGCGTGTGCTTTCTGCACCTGTAATGGGCAACCTCGGAGAAAGAATCACGTGAGCTTCGTTTGACTGCTGCAAAATAACATGAATAAAAAATAAACCCTTTCCCATATATGCAATCCAGCAATTATGCATCCATCCTTATCCTAGCACCACGAAACATTACGCGATTTGGCAGATCTGAAAAATAGCTTTTTTAAATCCTCAATGGAGGTGATTTTTGCGACATCTGCGTCGTTTGCGGCAAAAAGCACCGTCAAAGTTGAAGTTCGAGAAATGTACAATAGACTTGATTCAGTGGTGTTGGGCATGACTCAAGCCTCCGCCATCTCAAAACAAAACTGGCGTGTTCGGGGAGATAAAAGGCGCGGCTACAAGTTAAAACCGCAAACGAACCTTTTTTTTCGACTGCGATCACAATCTTCTGCATGACAGTCTACCTTTCCGCTGCGACAGCCGCCGTGAGGAGACTGTCCTTGCTCGGCTCCACATCGGGCACACGTATGTTACGCACTCTTACTTACTTAAACAGGATAAGGGTCCATGGTGTTTTGCCTGTGATGAGCTGTTTTCTGTTCGACACTTTTTGCTGTATTGTGCTGATCTAATTGACACGAGATATAAACACTTCACAGCAGACTCCTTGAAGGTTTTGTTCCGGGATGTTCCCCCGGACAAAACCTTCAATTTCTTGAGAGAATGCAATATTTTTAACAAGATCTGAGCATTCATAGACTATGTAAATATTTTTTATTTGCCCTTTTTGAGAGTCTGTATACGTTTCTTTTAAAGACTTGTGTGACATTTTAGCCTGACATTTTTAAGCTATATTTACATCTTGTCTTAAGACCTTGCTTTTAGTCTGGCTGACCAGATTTTTACCCATCCAGCCGTGAGATGGCCTTAGTCGCCTGCTCGGCATTAAACCCAAATAACTAACGAACTAACTAACCGATTGGTTGTACATTGCTGAACGTCCGGACGTTTTCAGGACGTGCCAGCACTGATAATGAAGGGGGAAAAAATAAAATAAAATAATGAACAGAATATTGAATGTATGTCGCCAGCCAGTCTAATACGCTAAATAAACCTAAGATCATTTAGCAACACACATCCAAAATCAAGAGAGATACACCACCACCACCCTCCCCCTCTTCCCCCCCCAAAAAAAAAAAAAAAAAAAAACTACAAACAAACAAACAAAAAAATTATTCAGACCCAAAAGGTGACTGCCAATCATGTAAAATGCAAAGAAGTGCCCAACGGAGAAAGAAACACGCTTAGAAAAGACGGTTACAACACAATTTAGTAAGATTTCGGGTAAATCCGCCTTGTCAAAACAGACAGACAAACAAACAAACAAACAGAGAGATCAGTCGCTACTTATCTTTGTTCACAGAAGAAATGTGCCCCATCCGCCTTGTCAAAACAGACAAACAAACAAACAAACAGAGAGATCAGTCGCTACTTATCTTTGTTCACAGAAGAAATGTGCCCCATTCCTTCTGCGAATGAAGATAAGTAGCGACTGATCTCTCTGTTTGTTTGTCCGCTTTGACAAAGCGGATTTACGCGAAATATTAATAAATTGTGTTGTAACCGTCTTTTCTAAGAGTGTTTCTTTCTCCGTTGGGTACTTCTTTTCAAGAGATACAGGCAGCGCAGACAGTAGGGAGAGCTTAAAAAAGGAAAATACAAGTTAATTGACCAAGGGTAGACAGAAACACATGCCCCAGAATTGAGAAGAAAACCCACCCTTTGGGGCTGACCAGGGTGACCCTAGGAACTAAAAAGTAGTTGACCCCACCCAAGTCCCCCAGGGCAGACCTGGGTGGGGGCCACTGTTTAGTTGCAAAGTAAGGTTAATGTTACACAGCATACAAAATGATCCAGGTGTACATCAAATAAAAACAGAGCTATACACGCTGAAAACAACTGAATAATAACATTCTTGTAATAAGTCTTAATGTTGACAATGTTTGTTTCTTTTTATCTTATTATTGTCTTTAGTCCCCAACCGCCGTTCCATCAGCAGTTCCATTTTCAAAGTTTTACATGTTATATACAGTATACAAAATGATGCAGGCGCACCAACCCCATAGTAGCACTCTTGTAATAAATCTATATGTTGACAATGGTTTTCTTACTCCTTATTATTGTCTCTCGTCCCCAACCGTTGTTCCATCAGCAGTTCCATTTTCAAAGTTTTACATGTTATATACAGTATACAAAATGATGTAGGCGCACCAACCCCATAGTAGCACTCTTGTAATAAATCTTTATGTTGACAATGGGTTTCTTGCCCCTGGCACTGATTGCCTCATTTGAAGGATTCTGTCCACAGTTGTCATCATCTTCTTCGTCAGCAAAATGAGAACACTCCTATTAAACTTGCCCCTGATTTCCACTCGCTGAAAATGATTCACCATTTTCTTCTCAAGCTCTGTGAGACCTTTCAAGATATCTTGATTGGTGATCGATCCAATCTTAGCATTCTGGAAGTCTGATACCTTCATTCTCTGAACTTCTCCCCCTCGTTTTCGGTTGAAAAGTGATACAGCACAAAGAGTTGCTTTAACCACTATCGGATAATCTTCCGAAACCAACCTTGTCTCAAGAAGCTGTTGGACCTTGCTCACATCTTCACATGATGGGATCAGCTTGGGTTTGTTCATAGCCATTTTCCCGGCCGACTGGGCTGCTGTAGCTGACACACAATCGTACCAGTCCCCGGTGAAGACAGAGTCAAAGCGCTGCGCCTCAGAGAGCTCCTGTCGCCACCTGTCATCTGAACCATGCCCAAGCTGTTTGGATGCCAGCGACTGTTTGATCTGTGAACATTTTTTCAAAGCATGGCCTATGCGCATTACAAGATTGCCTTTTTTGAACTGATGTGTGTCCTCATCAAATTCTGCTAGCTCTTTTACAGCCAGTACAAGATGATCAAAGCTAGCTGAATTGACAACAGCATTTAAACTTGCGATTTTCATTTCTGACCTCACTCTAAGAATCTTTAATAGTCTCCCTAACTCCCGCATCCTGGAGCTGATTTGCCCAGCCGTGTGTTCTTCAATGTCCCTGCGGTCAAATAATCTCTTTCCATACTCCAGAAGCAAAGGGTCAGTTCTGATGAGACGGCTTATCTCATCATCTCTCTGTCTGGCTAAAACCTTATGATAGAAGGAAAAGTCAACGTCTAAAGGTATTGGAAGCATTAGCCTCCCATGTTGAGCAGCCTCACCTCTCCTAGCGAACTGAAACCCTCCTTGTTTCTGACAGCAACGTTTTGAGTGTACAGAGATCAGCTTTTTTTGATAGAGCCCTTTGCAATGGCTACAGGCGAGAAGGTCGTCTACCTTACTAGTTTTGGTGCGATACTTAGGAATCAAACATCCTGATTTCTTTTCAAGAACTGCAACATTATGCATGTAATCACCCTCATCTTGTATTTTGATCCATGCTTGATGTCTCTGCTTAGTCCCTTTTTTTATCATCAAAATTTTAGCAACGTCTGCCTCATCTGCATGGACATTGTGTAAGTGCGTGCTCATTTTCAAAACAAGCTTGCCACAAAATTTGCATGCATGTTTCTTGTCCCATTTGTACTTTCCTTTCCCACTCTGCGACACGTGCACACCCGTTTCTTTGGTAAGCGCTCTTTCCCCACCCCCAACATCATGTTCCTTCTGTCTATCCATATTGTCATTACCACCCCCTAATTCATCCCCTAACGCACACTGCACCTTGCTGGTACTTGCTTTACTGACACCTGCCCACCCTGAAACAGCCACTTTGAAATCTAACATATTCAATACAATACTGTCTGTGTCGGAGACCCCACAGATTGATGGCGACACACCATCTGAACTGTGAGCTCGAGCCAGGAACAAACTCCTCGTCATCACTGTCCTTGTATTGCGATGCGCTTGCACTCTCAGTCTCAGGCCCATCCCAGGCTCCATTTGCCAACTGGAAAAGGAAAGAAAAAAAGAAAGCTGCATTAGTACAAAAGCAGCCCAATTTTGGTTTAAGGGGCCTTGCACAAGAATATAAAGAGTAATCCCGTGTATGACCGATTTACATATGTGTGACCTTGGTGACGATGTCTGGCTTTCCCAGCAGCAAAATCCATGTTTTCTGAAAATGTAAGCAGTTTTCACACATCTGTCAACCCTGACTGTGTGACGTCATTTGCATTCAATCAATTTGTGCATACAATCTGACAGGAGTTGCAGTCAAACACACACACACACACATACACATCGTCGCTGACACACACTGACACAGTTCATTTCAGACTGATTTATTTGACTGAAAAATCAAGTCTCTCTCTCTCTCTCTCTCTCACACACACACACACACACACACACACACACACACACACACACACACACACACACACACACACGCACACGCACACACACACCGCTCTCTCTCTCTCACACACACACACACTAACACACACACACACACACACACACACACACACACACACACTAACACACGCACACTAACACACACTAGCACAAACTAAAAGAAATGTTGCGAAGACGTGGCATAATTTGAACCCATGCCCCCTAGCTGTGCGTTTAATGACATGAAACGACTACGGCTTTGAAATGCTTGTTTGTGATCGGTGGCTGTGAAACACATTAAATCGATCTTTTCTATTTAGAATAACCATAATTTGTTCTTGCCGTAACGCAAGGCCGTAAGCAGGACAACTTCAGCTCCTTGTATTGATCGTCAGTTATTTTATCTTTCCATTGCAGACCATAAAGACAGTGGAAATGTCTGAGCCTATACAGCAGAACCTGTGTCAGTTGAGAAACCACCAAGAAGTGGTTTCAATTCAACGCATTGAGCCCGACGCACGTATTTCCCAAATTTTGGAGGCGTCGTCTAACGACTATGCACCTGTTGCAGGAGATGGATCGACCGACAGGCGCCAAGCTAATCTGGCACTTCCCTTGATTTATCATGGTCGACCCATCTCCTGCTGTAGTGCGTCAGGGCTGAATGGTTAACCACACTGTACGTGTACATTTTTGTTTCTGAAATCTTGGTTCATGCTACGACCGGAAGCCAAATCCGTCCAGGAAGCATTGTTACACATCGGTGTCAGCAAGAGGCGTAGATCCTCATGAGCCCCCGCAGTCGCGGGGGCTCATGTGGATCTACGTCTCTTGCAGTTGGATCGTGTTGACTTTTTCTCGGCAGTGAAAAGGGTTAAAAGGCACGAGGTCACTCAACAGAAGTCTCCAAGGGCACGAAGTGTCGTCAGTCTGTCATTAAAAACCATCACTACCATTAGGGTGGCTGTAGTGATGGGTTTTAACCACTTCACTGCCGATAAAAATTGAACACAACAGCAACAGACATAGATCCTCATGAGCTCATGAGGATCAATGCCTCTTGCCGAGACCAGTTTTTATCCATGTTCCTTTGACACTTTGTGGGCCTTTGGTCGTTCAATGAACGGAAATTGCGTGTAGTGGCAGGGAAGGGGTTAATGGCAGGTGACCTCTCACAAAGGCGGTGGCCCAAAACAGGTTTCACTTTATTGACCGAGTAGCCGCTGTCTTAGGCTGAGTACAGAGCTACGCAAATGAAGCCAACTAAGACTATCGATTCTCATACCTCCACAGCCTAGCTGCTTGAGAACTGCTTAAGGCATAGATCCTCGTGCGCCCCTACAAAGGGGCGCACGAGGATCTATGTCTTAAGCAGATTAACTGAGCTTCGGTGATTTAGTTGAGTAGCTAGATTAATGGTTTTACCTTTTGGTTGTTGTTTAAAAGAGACGATGACGAATCTTTTATTGCAGGATAAAGCTATTACGCAACTCCGGCAATGCCTGTCTTACAAGCTGTCCTGTAAACAAAACAGAACACAACAGGAAAACAAACACAGCATAAGAGAAGAAGAGGAAGAAGAAAAGAAGCTTCACTTGCACGAAATAAAAGGGCGGGGGCTCATGACAGTCTTTGCTACATAAGTGAAGGTTGAAGGCGTTCTCTCATAGGCTGGTATTCGGATTATTCTTTTAATCTTCGGTTGTATGACGACCGTTTTTTTTTTCTTCTTCTTCATACATCTTGCACGCACGAACAAAGACTGGTCGTTCAATGCAATGTCAATCTATGCCAGATATAGGCCGCGGAAGGCGGTATGTCATTATATACGTTTGCTTGTCGGTAGCGGTTTATGTTTTATGTCGATGATTCCTACAGAAATCACCGCGCCACTAACCGCAACCAACAGCTGAATTAGTATTATTTGATCTTTGGATCGGTTATCGCTGTTTTCTTCTACGCACGAACAAAAGGACTGCAGGGGCTCTTGAGGATCTACACCTCAAACAGATTAAAGACGTTCTCTTATACTCTGCCTGAAGTTAGCTTATTATTTAATCTTCGGGTCGATTATTTCTTTTTCTCACACCGTACACGCACGAAGGAAACGACTAGAAGAATCTGTATACCGTATACAGATTAAAAGACGTTTTCTTATATTGACCGATTATTACTTTGCATGGGCTCTTGATGATCCATACCGCATGTACAGATTAAAAGACGTTTTTGATAGATTGTCTGCAGTTAGATTATTATCTAATCTGCGGGTCGATTATCACTGCTATTTTTCGCCGCCGCGCTGAGCACACGAACAATGGCTTGGCAAGCTGTGATTCTCATCAGAGGTGCTTTACTAGGTTGTATCACGATATGCAGTAGATACTAGGACCGACACCAGCTGCAGTTGGCCCGCGCACAGCTTTGCGCGGGCCAACTGCGGCTGACATCGGCCCGAAGGTCTTTATCTCAGTGAGCTTTATTGTCAAGGGCATCTGTTACAAACCTACTTGTGTATATAGGTTGAAATCCGAATAACCTCTTTAGTCTTACACACGAGGAACCTAGATGCAAAACTGAGGCGTCCTTGAGAGCAAGAGGCATAGGTGGAATATGCTTATTCAGTGTGCAGAGGTTCTTGAGGGTGTGATGTAAATGTACTTCTGCTGTAGGTGAAAGGGTGTTGGTTTCGGAATAGCGTGCTTGTTTTTTTTTTTTTAATCTAACAGATGTACAACGTGAAGCCTTTTCAGTACGACAGCCAAGTGCAGAAAACTTCAGAATCATTTATTTAAAAACAATAAACAAACAACGATAACATCGTCATCATCGTCATCTGAGCAGTATCTTCTTCATCATCAACACCACCCATCATTATCATCAACCACAGCCGCAACCACAACAACACGTTTCTGCACATTGCGGAAGTTAGATGAACCAACTCAGGGGCGTTGTCCCGCCGACTGGCTTCATAATAGCTTAATGGTTGTGCCAGAATAGCTAGCATATAGTCCTTTGAAGACTACATACCAGTTTAAAAAAAGATATATTGGCCATGATAGCTCAAGGGTGGTGCCAGAACACCTTTTGTCCTCTGAAAACGTTATTGCAGTCTACGAGTTATAGTGACCATGATACTTAAAGGGTAGTGCCGGAATAGCTTGGCGCCTACAGGTGCCAAGCTATTCTGGCATCACCGTCTTTGAACTATCGACGTCGGTCCATATTTCTTGCAGTGTCAGGGATGAATAACTTTAATCAGGCACTACCTTGAAGCTTCCACAGTCGAGTCATTGCCTTCAGTTTTCACTGGAGGCGAAACGGGCCACCTTATGTTGAGTGGTGTAAAAATCAATCCCTGCGTGGGAATGCAGACCACATCAAAGACGGTAATTTGTGTGCTGGTCTGTGATTTTGGGCCTTTAATGTGCGCGGGTCTACTCTTTTGAACCTTACGGGCCTGATTGATATTGGATGGTACCTTCTTGTGTGATGTGTACACATATATCATTTAGATTACAACATTTACGTGTTTGCTGAACGAAGTAAGCAAGTCAGTCTGACAGGGTATATAGACTTTCAATTTGACTGATTTGAGACATGCCGCTTACGGATACGCGGCTGTTTGCTGCGTACATGTATGCGACACGTCACGAATGTGTTAACCCTTTGGCTGTCGGTAGCGCTTTTTTTGTCGCGACGATTCCTACAGCAATCCTACAGGAATCGTCGTGACAAAAAAGCGCTACCGACAGCCAAAAATATTTCTTTCGGCTCAGCTCTCTCTCTCTCCAGTCTCTCTCTCATCCCCCCTCCCCCACACCCCCCCCACCTCCGTTTCCCCTATTGTTCCATACCTCTCCCCTTCTCGGCAGTCAATCGAATCGTGAGCTGTTATTAGCCAGCGACGGGGTGGCAAGGCCGGCGATCTTGTAATTATAATGACTGTGAATTAGGGGCCGCGAGACTCAACATTGTAATTACGGATAACAGTCTCGCGGCGAACACCCTTTCGTCTGTGTGTGCTCAGCCAGGTCAGTAAAGAGGCGAGTTCAGTCGTTCCATTTGTGAGGAGAATTCAGAGTTGACTCTCAGTTATTACGCACTTAATTTCGAAGACGCTGTCGGTTGTTAAATAGGGCTTAACTCACAAACGCTGGAAGGTTATTTTATTCTTTGAATGATGTGAGAACCACATTGAAATTTTCTGGTTTACACATTCTGGTCATGTAACGTTACTCGTACAACAGGAAAAAAGACAACCGTGATAGTTAAATGGTGGTGCCAGAGTAGCTCATTGAAAGCAAAAGACAGTCCATTGTATTACAATGAAAATCATGCTTTTCCCAGAAATAAACTTCCCAGTGCGCAAAGGTCATCGGGCCGACAATGGCCGCCTTTTTTTTTTGCGCATTGGGCTTACTGTCTTTTGACTATACAGAGCAGACACGTACTTTTGTACGCACATCGAACTATTGGTAATCTGTTTTACACAAATACTGTACTGAGTGAAAGCACGTTTGCTCTTATGAGCATGTGATAGATCGATGCCAGTGTTGGGGGTGTTAATTATAGCACACTGGATATCTTGGATGGTGGCACGCTGGTCGTCTCCCTCGATTCGTCAGCGGTCAGCGGCAACGAATCAAGGGAGACAACCAGTGTGGGGAGAGAGAGAGGGGGTGGGGGGAGGTGTGTGGTGGAGGTAGGTTCTGGTAGCTGCGAAAGTAAAGATCGCTCTTACGTGTGCTCGCATTATTGCTCCATAAATCTGTCCGTGTTGTTGACAGAACAATCCGATTTGTGTGCCTTCCAATGTCTCTATCGTTTCCACAGTCAGACTGGCATTGTCTGCTATGCACAGTGTCGCTCTGTGAAGTCCCTGTGTGTGAATAGCGAGATGTTCATTGTTGTACAACTTTGAACATTTCGCTTTTCACAAAATTGGACTTGCTGTCTTTTCAGTGCCTTCTTCACCCGGCGGAACAGAACCGCGTACAAATGTCAGATCACTGGGAAAAGCTTTGACCGTGTAGATAGCATACGAGTGCGTGTGATCCTGGCAATATCCGATTTTAACCCCGGTTACCCATTCACGCAGTATAGGCACTAATGATCCAGTGCGCAAATTGCTATCGGGCCGATTTCGGCGGCCGTTGGCCCGCAACGGCGGCCGATGTCGGCCCGATGGGCTTTTGCGCATTGGGTGCTGAGCGCGGTGTAGTTCGACTACCAGCGGGACACAGCGACGGACGTGTGGTTGAGTCACGTAAAGCCCGTTTCCTGTTATCTTGTGAGATAGTTCTTGGGCAGTGCCAGATTACCTCGGCGCCTCTTTAGAAACTAGACACCGACAGCTGAATTGTGGGTTCTAATTTAGCTTTGCTCCGCCGTGATAGATTACGGGTAGTGACTGATTTTCTCATCTTGAACTCATCTTCGGAAGACGGGACCCTGATCAGTCAATAAATCGTGGTTTCAGATTAGCTTTGCACCAAATGACAGCTCACGAGTAGTGCTTGACTAGCAGTTAGTACCATCATTGTCATTCCGTCTCATGCTGCGGACGATTGGAAGCTTCAGAGTCTTTGTGACTTAACCCTTAGCATTCGGAATACACCAGTGTGTGAAATAAGTTTGACTAAAATAGTTGAAGGGTAGTGCCAGAATAGCTTGGCGCCTCTAGGCGCCAAGCTATTCTGGCACCACCCTTGAACTAAAGCCATTGGTCTATATCCTTATCTGTAAGTACTATAATGTAGCTTGCATAATTATGGCAGTGTACAAATTTGAAGCTTTTAGCCTCAGTATGATATGGGATAATGACGCGTATACAGATGCGAGCACTTCTCGGTGGTATGAATTAGACGCTTTAGAGAGTAAAGGGGCGCCACATACCATCCATGAACTATCATATCGTTTTGTCTTCTTTTGAAGTAGACGATAATACCAACGTAATCCCTAAACCGTTGCTGACGACACCGTTCGGAGGAATAGACACATAACTGTTCATATACGTCATTTCCGGCAAACGTTATCGTCAGTAGCAGTCAAGGGGTTAAAACTGTGACATTGCTTCAAGGTGTGGCGTTTCTGACCTAACCGATTTAACCTAAGCTCGCCGTGTAAACTGCGTAAGACGATGACGTTTTCCTGGGGAGCGCTATGATACACGGCAGATCAAATGGCGGCTATTCTACGATCTTCCGCTGTCTGCTGTTAATATCACATTGGTTGTCTCCATCGATTCGCTACCGCTGATCAGCGGCCGGTAGAGGGAGTCAACCTGTGTGGGTTATACATAAGACGGATATCTGCCGGCTTGGGGCGTAGGCCGGATTAGCAGAGATAATTTTTATTTTTATTTTTACTAACGTTGATTAACATTATGAAAACGCGTAGTTTAACCCCCTCACTGCCAATGGACGCTTGTTTGTGCTTTCAACGTCGAAGATCCCCGGCCATCAAAGGCACGTGGATACAAAGTGGTTTCAGCAAGAGGCACAGACCGTATCTCACAGAAAGTGCGGCGTCAAGATCTGTACGGCCTCTTGCAGTTGGGTGATCATGAGGATCTGTAGTCTTGCAGTTGGGTGGCGTTCAATCTTCCTAGGTAATGAATTGGCTAAACCCTCAACACCATCCATTCCCCCCCCCCTCCCCCCGCCGACCCACCCACACGTACACACAAACACTTCTTTCCATCATGTGCCCTCGCTCTCGTGTATAAAGTGAGTCCGACTATCACCCACGAAATAATCGCCTCTAAAATATAGATAGCCCTGGGAGGCATTAAATACAATAGCGAGAGAGATCGGCTTACAGACAAACGAGCGAATGTTTTAGTCATGACTTTCATTCTTCAGGGCACGAGGACGCAGACTGCAGTTCACCATCTACCCTAACACAATACAACACGACATGAATCTGACATGGTAGTTCCAGAGTGGTACCAAAACTGCTTGGCACTTCAATATGACAGTGATAGTTTGAGGACGGTGCCAAAATAGCATGGCGACAAGAACGACAATGATTGTTTGATGATGGTGCCTGAATATAGTTTGGCACCTACCATTATTGGCTTCCTTACAGTAGCTTAACACCTACCATCCTAGTGCAAGGGTGGTGCCTGAATAGCTTGGCGAATATCACGGCAATGATGGTTCGAAATCCAGAGTAGCTTGGCACCTACCGTGATAGTTCAGACGTTATGCCAGAATAGTTTGGTGTCTCGAGATAGTTAACGACCTCAGATAGGGAACGACCGCAACAGTTCAAAGGTGGTGCCAGAATATCTTGCCGCCCCAGGCGCCAAGCTATTTCGGCACCACCTTTGAATTATCATGGTCGCTTTGTGCGGTCAAAATTTGTACAAATCTCTTTTCGGTGCCCTGTCTTTGAAATCACCTTCGTGGTGAACAAAAGACGTTAAACCCCAACCGTTTTATCTCTTGAGTTATTGTTCGCAGACTCACAATCGGAGACCGGATGACTGGATGAATATAACGTCTTCCTTGATCTCCTGGAGTCAGTTGCACGAGTGAGCTTAGTCCTGCGCAAGCCACTTGTTGCAACCAGACTTTAAAATGGCAATATTAGGACTTGATGCGTGAAATGATATTCAGTGAACTTCGTGTTTAACAAACTGCCTGGGGAATGTTTTTTGTTTGTTTGTTTGTTGTTATTACACAGAAAGTTTGTTACAGCATAACCTGTTTTGAGAGACCAGCCTATGAGAAATTACCTGTCTTTCAAGGCCATAATTTAGGTGGCTGTAGCCACGAAAAGATGGTCTTTAATGACAGGTGACACTTTTTGCCCATCAGGGCTTATCTTGCACTTGTAATTTACCAACACTTTTTTTTCTTGGTTGCTCAAATGAAACAGGTTTTACTGTATAAGCGAAACAATTTACTTAGGAAAAATGTGACCACCGGGACCTCTCAAAACACGTTGTTTTTCCCGTTGTTGTACGAAGGTATTATCGGCCAAGTCGACTGCATTTATTTTGCTACTTCCCAAGAGGTTTAGTTCGTAAAATCTAGCGGCCATGGTCATGCAAATGAAGCAATCTGCGCTCAGCTTTCACCGTGGATACATTTAAATTATCCAGCCTGAAACAGTTTACCCTCGAGAAAAGCTTTCAGGTGTAATGCAAACGACTCGCTCGCGATACAGGTGATCACATTTGCAAAATGACACCGACTGATCCTCGCTGTAGGCCTATCTGTAGACCGTTTCATTTTCAAAGGCATAGATTCTCATGAGCCCCTGCCAGCTGCAGGGGCTCATGAGAATGTATGCTTCTTGTAGCCAACGATTGACATTACAATTCAGGAGTCAGATTGACCATGATAGTTGAAAGGTGGCGGCAGAATAGCTTGGCGCCTATAGGCGCTAAGCTATTCTGCCACCACCCTTCAACTATGCGTCCTCCATGCATGATCATATCAGTAGCGTCTGCCGAGCTGGTTTCCTTGAGCTGCGCAGAATTTCTTCCCTCAGACCGTATCTCACAGAAAGTGCGGCGTCAAGACTTGTAAATGCATTCATTACGTCCAGGCACGATTATTGCAATTCTGTACTGGCAGGTTTACCGGCAGATCAGATTTCACGCTTGCAGATGATTTAAAACAATGCGGCGCGTCTCATCTTGAAGAGACGAAAGAGAGACCACGTTACGCCTCTACTGAAGCAGCTGCACTGGTTGCCCGTAAAATTTCGCTGCCAGTACAAAATTGCAATTTTCGCCTATCGGCATTTTGACGGATCTCTCCCGCCGTACCTTTCTGCCAAGCTGTCTGTTTATCAGCCATCACGCACCCTCCGTTCCTCTAGTGTAAAACTTTTAAAAATCCCAAAACTTAACATGAAAACTGTCGGGGAGTGTTCTTTCACCTTTTTAGCCCCAAGTGTGTGGAACTCGCTGCCAACTGAAATGCGCAATCTGCCCACATTGTCACAGTTCAAAGCTCGCTTAAAGACTTTTCTTTTCTGGAGGACATTTAACACTTAGCTCATCTTTAGCTAACTGTTGACTGCCTTTTATTCTGATCCTTGAGGAAGTGAATGTATAGTGTTGGAAAGAGATGGGGTGGTTTAAAGTAGTGTATAATCGTGCGTGTGTCTGAGAGAGAGGGTGTGCTGTTGTGCATGCGCAGTGAGTCCAGTGTTTTCCTGGAGAACAGCGCTATACAAGAACTATGTATTATTATTTATTATTATTAAGACTACGAGCCGCGCAGCTAACCCTAGCTGAGTGTCTCAACATAGGAATACAGCCCGTAATTTCCACCACCTAAATCTGAGGATATCTATATTCGTATGTTGAGACACTCAGCTAGGGTAGCTGCGCGGCTCTAAAGTCTTACGAGGACGCATGTGACTGTGATCGCGCCGGTCCAAGCAAATCGGTTCTTGTTTACTTCTTGGACGTCCTCGCTCTCAAGGGGAACTTTCTACCGTCTTTGATCTAATTCTGATTTGCGAATAATCCCTTTTTGTATGAACGGCAACGCGAAAAAGTCACCGCAATCGGTTCGACCGTTCTCTGTGCAGTGGTTTCTGGGGGTCCTCGCTGTCAAGGGGAAGTACCTACTTTCTTTGACTTGATTTTGATGTGTGTACAAAGGAGGAAACGAAAAAAGGGGCCGCAATCGACCGCTGACACTGCATTACTTGTTTTTTTTTTGTTTTTTTTTTCAACTGGAAAAATAAAATCACGTATGAGTCACACGAACTTCTCCATGTCAACAATGACACAAAACAAAAATACATATCTTGGTCGACCATAACAGTTCAAGGGTGGCGCCAGAATAGCTTGGCGCCTCTTGGCGCCACGCTATTCTGGCACCACCCTCGAACTTTCATAGTCTAGCGGTCTCCTGAACTGTAATGTTTTTAGAGGACAACTCCTAAATTTGAGAATTTCAACTTGACCTTATTGTGTTAACGAAATAGCTCGTGTCAGCTTGCGTGGAATTTACATCTCATTCCGTGAGTATAATCTCCAGCAATAAAACACAATATGTCACGACAAACCACGAAGTCTTAGGCTGAACCCTCAGCGACCTCCCTCTTGTTAGGGACAATCATATTATTGAGACTGATAGTATGTTGCGCTAGATGAGACGTACATCCTCGTTACAGCCCCAATTTGAATGTGTGTGTGTGTGTGTGTGTGTGTGTGTGTGTGTGTCTGTGTGTGTGTGTCTGTGTGTGTGTGTGTGTCTGTGTGTGTGTGTGTGTGTGTCTGTGTGTGTGTGTGTGTGTGTGTGTGTCTGTGTGTGTGTGTCTGTGTGTGTGTGTCTGTGTGTGTGTGTGTGTGTGTGTCTGTGTGTGTGTGTGTGTGTGTGTGTGTCTGTGTGTGTGTGTGTGTGTGTGTGTGTGTGTGTGTGTGTGTGTGTGTGTGTGTTTTACGGTACGCCGGGCTGTGTTTTGTATTTTCATCAAACTGTAGTATCTTCTCGTTTTAATGACAGAGTTGAATAGTACTTAAAATTGTTAGCAGGCAGCATAGGTTCTCATGGGCCCCACCATGAGCGCTCATGAGAGTCTATGCCTCTTGCAGAAAAATATATATCAATGAACTGTGATGTTTGAATACTTCCAAAAGGTTTGTTTCAAAATTTACATTAATCTGATAATAGAAAAAAAACGCCAATTTCATGCAAAATGGTTGAATCGATCATAAGAGGCATAGATTTTCATGATCGAATCTCTGAAATGCTGAAACTCATGAAGATCTATGCCTCTTGCGGCAGATGCCGAATCGGTGGCGTTGATGTGGGGAGACCATTCTGCTTGATTTCCGCAGTTCAATTGCCTCCCCTGATACCCATCAATCATCGTGAAACGCCATAATGAATCGCACAACGCTGGTATCAATATGATCGCGCGGTGCAGTAATCCGCTACCAGGCTGTTACATTAAACATAAGGCCACGACCCGAATACAATTACTTAACCCCTGTACTGTGACAGCCAAAGGGTTTTTCAAAATGGACGAAAGGACAAGTACACAATGCACTAGCTATCATTCCTTGCTGATGTATAACCTTAGGAGCGCGAATTTCATTTAGCAACGTAAATTTCCCACTTCAACACTCAGACTTGAAAGGAGATTGTCACATAAAAATGGGCATATTATGGAAATCGGGCAGTATGTCTTTTTGTCTTTGACATGACTCTGAGTCATCTTTTCCGAGCAATTGCGTAACTGACACTTTTTCTTGTTTCTTTCAGGAAAACATCGTTCATTTAATCTCCATATTTTGTTCTCTTCGGCCGGAAACCACAGGAGACGAATGCTGGCAAATGACAGAACCCAGGCTTGGTTTGGCCTTGCGAACATTCTCAGTGGCAACACCACATGCTGAGGAAGCTGGAACGAGTTAGTTCCGTGACGTAGTGAAAATAAAAACTACACAAGTTAGTTCCCTTTACGAAGAAAGCTGCACAGTTAGGTCCCATGCTAAAGAAACTTCACTAATTAGGTCCCCTGACGAAGACATTTGAACGGTAGGTCTCCTTACGAAGAAAGCTACACACTTAGGTCCCTTGACAAAGAAAACCACACGAGTTAGGTTCCCATGCTGAAGAAACTACACGATTTTGTCGGACCCCTGACAAAGAAAGCTACATGGCCAGATCCCTTGTCGAAGAAAGCTGCACGTTTAGGTCCCCTGACAAAGAAAGCTACACGAGTTATGTCATCCGACAAAGAAAAGTCCTCGAGTTACGTCGCCCTGACAACAGGACTTAGCTACGCTCGGACCCAAAAGTCATTGCCGCCTGCTAAACGTGTAAACGGAAAAGAAATAGCCAGCAACGAAAGAACCGCGCTTCGAAAGAAAGAGCACAAAACTTATTTTTTTGTGTGTGAAATATTGCCTAACATTGTACACCCAAATCCACTTTCTAACCTGGTTCCGGCCGGAATCAGGATGAAACATGGATAATTTAGTTGTGCGATGTTTGTTTTTAATTTTTAATTTTTGTATGCAAATTTTTTAAAATAATTTTTATTTTATTTTTATTTCTGTTTTTGGATTAAGCATATCCTTATATAATATGCATACATTACATATCAAGTTACACACAAGAACAGACAATTTGTATAGAAAGAATATAGCACACATATGTACCCCCTCCCTGCCCCACCCACATTCCTATTTACCCCCCCCCCCTCCCGCCCACCCCCACCCTCTTAGTACACACACAGCTCGAACACACAACAAATGAGAAGCAAAGTTTAGGTTTGGACAGTCACACTGGACAGTCACACAAATGTGACCCCCTGGGCATGCATCCCTCAGTACTATAAATAGCACACATGCATAAGGGAATCGAGCTAGGCCACCATTGCTACATTGAACCAACCCTGCATGTCTTAGTGAAATAACGGGTAGTGGCAGAAGCCGCCTGCACACTACCGCCAATGGCGAGGCTGCAGCCAGTGCCTCTATCAGCATTACAACCCGCCAAAAAGTGTAGCATACCACAAATGACAAAACTTGTTGCTCTGACCAATAATTCCAAATCGGTACTTCTCACATAGGTAGCAATTCTTCGTAATTCTAACAAAGTGCCTTAAATTAGGCAGAGTTTCTTCTAATCTACGTTTGTAAACATAGAATTTAGCAACTAATATTATGAGGTCTAAGACAATGTCTGACCTAAAGTGCTTAGCTGTGCCAAAGACAATAAGACTCTTTGTGAACTCAAAATTAGTGCAGTTTACACAATTGTCTCGCAACCATTGTCCCATGTCAGACCGGAATATCTGTACATACAAGCAGTCCCAGAACAGGCGAGAAAGAGTTTCGTCCTCATTCTTACAAAAGGTAAAAATTGCAGATTTAGACAAGTTACGCAGAAATAAAAATCGCTTTGTGAGCAACAACCGATGCAATAACCTTAACTGGAACCAGTTAAGTTGGGAGTCAGGTATGGTTTTGAAGGGTTTTGAAAAAAAAAATCGTTTCCAGCTTGGTATGTCATCAATTTCGAAGCATTGAGACACTTCTGAATACGAATAGGCCTTGACGTTGATTTGACCAATGTTGAATAGATGATTTTACAACCCTGCAACTACTTTTTAGTTCCCAGGGTCACCAGGGTGGGTTTTCCCCTCTATTCTGGCCAGGGGCATGTGTTTTCTGTCTACCCTTGGTCCATTCACCTGTATTTTCCTTTTTTAAACTCTCCTTACTGTCTGCGCTGTCTGTAGCTCTTGATATTGGATGTGTGTTGCTAAATGGTCTTAGCTTTATTTAGCGTATTAGACCGGCTGGCGACATACTTTCAATATTCTGTTTAGTTTTTTTTTTTTCACAAGCAGTGCAGGCACGTCTTGAGAAAGTCTTGTTGCTGTCGGGACGTTAAGCAATGTACAACCAACCAACCAACCATCCTTAACTGGCTCTACTGCTAATGAGGTTACGTAGGCCCTGACAGCATTGGCTATACCAGAGTACATCAAGAAATGTGTAGACACATCAGGGAACAACAACTTAAATGACTCGAAAGACAAAGAGCCATTCTCATCAAGCAGATCCCCAAAAACCAAAATTTCTCCATTCGGTGATATGAACCGTTTTTCTGTCTCTAATAATGTTCTTGTTATTATGAATACATTTTGAGAGCCTTCATCAAAATTTTCAGGTACACACTTGTTACAAACAATCTTGTAATGTTTGGCAACATCGGCCCAATTATTAGAATGAAGCATGTCATGACACGGTTTTTTTTTTCGTTTATTTTTGTACTAGGGGAGGTAAATTTAGAGGGGTGACAGATTAGCTAGTCACCGGGTAGCGATAGCATAGGTGTCTAGTATTTGGCCTTTACACGGGTGTTGTGCTGCTGTGCGTGCGTACGGAGGAACGGCGTGACGCACGTGATCGCTCGGTCTGCATGATCGGGTGGTTATTGTTTTACGTGAATTTCCATCACATGATTTACCGAGCGTTTTTTCGCTAACCGTACGATAACGAAATTGTTAGTCAGTCGCATTTTCAACAGCGAACGAGAGAGTCGCATTCCAGCTGCGAACAAGAACGGTCGGCTTCAAGCAGTCAACGAAACTAGTCTTCGAGGGGGGATTTCGCGGGCGTGGTTAACCATATGCTGCAGTCCTCAAGTGGCGTGTCCCACAATCCGGCTCTGGTTGGCCCGGAGTTGGTGTCCTGAGAGAAGAAGAAGAAACTGCAACGACTGAACCCCTGGCTTGTCTTGTCTTTGTTTGTCTGCGTCCCATCCGGGGCGTCTCCACGGATAGCGGTGAGTACACGCAACAGTGCGTTAGTGGTCATTTGCTCGAGGGGGAGGGGGGGGGGGGGGTGGGGTTGTCTGTGTTTGCTTGTTTTGTTATTATTATTATTATTTTGGTTAGTGTGTATTGGAGGGCAAGTGTAAGAATAGAGTGTAGAAGTAAGCGCCATCTGTTGTATTTTGTAGTATCTAGCGTCGGATTAGTGATTGGGACTAACGCCGAGCAGGCGACTAAGGCCATCTCACTAATTAGCGTCTGAGTGTAAATTTGGAAGTGAGTCATATGGTGACGTGTAAATATGCTTTTTGTTGAGTTTGAATTTATTGTTGTTGTGGGGGAGAGGTGAAGGGACGTAAAAGACGGCAGTTAAAGTTGTGGGAAGGGTGATGTGATTGCCTTTTTGTTAGTTATTCATATGCGTACTTTGCACCTGTGTTGTAGTGTATCCAAACCCAGTTCCAAGTCCAGTTCCAAATCCAGTTCCAAAGCCAGAATTAAGCAGCGAAGTCCGCCGCCGCGCTGTGCGGAAGGCCTTCGTTGTGAGGGTGGAAGCTGGCTATGTCTTTTCCACTTAGTTATTTCTAACTCGTCTAACGTATCTTGTTTATTTGTAAACTGGTAGAGGACATGGTGTTAATTTCATCTCCTCGTAGCGAAAGTGTTGCGAGGAGAGCTTTGTGGCAGTGTCAGCGAGGCTGAAATATTGTATTGTTTAAACGTAACCTTGTGTTATGGAAGACCTTGTCGCGGAAGCATGGGCATAGAGTTGTCAGTGCTTTCGTCCAGAAGGTCTAGTAACTTTTTAAGTATTAAGTTTGCTTAACTTTCGGTTTGTGTTGTATTGAGGATGTTGGTTCCATTATATAGTCGACTTTATGGTCGGAATACTGTTATTTAAAGGCAGTCCTGTGCTGTGAAAAACCTTATTGCGGAGGCGGCAAGAGCGTGAGCTGAACTGAGCTCGACGGTTGTGCCTCCGGCGAAAAGGTCCAGTGACCGGTAAACGGTATTAAGGTTGTTCCACTTTTGCTTGTGTGTCAGTAAGCCTATTCGTTTCATTATATTTGATATTGTGCTATTTGAAATACCGTTCAGTACGTTAGGAGCCACGTGCTGTGAGGGACGCTTCGCGGAAGCAAAGGCGTAGGTCTATTGGCGTTAGCGCTTGACGCTTGTGCTTCCGTCGCGGTCCAGTGGCGTGTGTGTTAAGCTTTTCGGTCTCAGTTTTCGTTTGTATTATTAAGGATATTTGTTTATTATATATTTTGTATTGTGTATTATGGTTGTTTGGGTTGGGGAGTTTGGACGTGTGTGCGTGTGAACGTGATGGGTGAATGCGTGGTTAGGATTGACTTTGATTATTGTTAGGGTTATAATGTTATATGTAATAAATGTCGTCGTTATTGTTCCTCTGGTGTTTGTGTTAGGTTTGTGTTAGTGGGGGTCGGGTATGTCTCGAGTGGTAGCACTCATAGCTCGCGCCCCGGAAGCGGGGGTCATAACAAAGCATTAAAACGTTTGCATATTCACCACCAAACATCTGCATGTTATAAACATGGGATAAGCAGCTGACCAAAATCTGACGTACCAATGAATCGCATAATACACCAAAGACCCTTCTAAGCCAGCTGACATTCATAGACATCATTACTTACATACTTACTTACGCCTGTCACCCCTTCCCGGGTATAGGCCGTCGACGAGAGACCTCCAGCGACTCCTGTCCTTTGCTTCTCATTCGATTTTACTCCAGGTGGTTCCCAGTCACTTGATGTCTGCTTGGAGGTCTCGACGCCAGGTGTTTCTCGGCCTGCCTCTTTTCCTCTTTCCCTGGGGGTTCAATGACAATGCCTGCCTAGTGATACTGGACGCTGGCTTTCTCAGACTGTGACCAATCTTCTTCGCCCAATTTCATTCTCTGCTGTTATCTGCTCTGTTCTCTCCTAGAGTCTGACGTTGCTGATCTTCTCTGGCCAGTGGATTTTCAAAATTCTTCTAAGGCAGCTGTTTATGAAGATCTGCACTCTGTTGACTGTGGTTTTTGTCAATCTCCAAGTCTCTGCTCCATATAGGAGAACTGCTTTTACGTTGGAGTTGAAAATCCGGACTTTGGTGTGTTGTGACAGCTCTCTGGAACTCCACACTTGTTTCAACTGGAGAAAGGCTGCTCTGGCTTTACCGATTCGTGCTCTGACATCTGCATCAGTGCCGCCTTTTTTTGTCTATGACGCTCCCGAGATAGGTGAAGGACTCCACCTCCTCCAGCGGGGTGCCAGCAAGCAAGACTGGTTCTTCCCTGGTTGCGTTCAGCCTCATTGTCTTTGTTTTCTGTTTGTAGATGGTGAGGCCTACTTGCGACGAGATGTCAGCAAGACTTGTGGTCTTGTCCTGCATTTGTTGATGAGTGTTGGACAGTAAAGCCAAGTCGTCTGCAAAATCGAGGTCGTCAAGCTGTGTCCAGTGTCCACTGTATTCCACTTCGTCTGTGCTCTGTGGTCCTCTTCATGACCCAGTCTATGGCCAGTAGGAAGAGGAACGGAGACAGCAAACACCCCTGCCTGACACCAGTTCTGACCTGGAGCTCCCTGGTGAACTGCCCTTCGTGGATCACGCGACATGTCATGCCATCGTAGCTTCTCTTGATCAGGCGGACGAACTTTGTGGGTACACCGTAGTGTCGTAAGAGTTTCCACAGAGTCTCTCGGTCCACGCTATCAAATGCTTTCTCGTAATCCACAAAGTTGACGTACAGCGGGGAGCTCCACTCCAGAGACTGTTCCACGATGATGCGGAGAGTGGCGATCTGGTCTGTACATGATCGGTTTTTTCCTGAATCCTGCTTGCTGGTCTCTCAGCTGGGGGTCAACGGAGCTCTTCATTCTCTCCAGGATGATCCTGTTGAAGACCTTTCCTGGTACTGACAGCAAGGTGATTCCTCTGTAGCTGGAACACTTGCTGAGGTCGCCTTTCTTGGGAAGCTTGATTAGGTACCCCTCCTTCCAGTCAGCCGGCATCACCTCCTCTTCCCAGATCTTTCCAAACAGTGGGTACAGCATCTCTACTGCTGTCTCTAGGTCTGCTTTCAGAGACTCCGCTGGGATGCCATCTGGGCCTGCTGCTTTGCCGTTCTTCAAAAATGTCACTGCTCTTCTGATCTCTTCCCGGCTGGGTCTGTTACAGCTGATGGGTAGGTCGGTGTTTGCTGGCTGGATGTCTGGGGGGTCGGGTGGGCTGGGTCTGTTCAGTAACTCTTCAAAATACTCGGCCCATCTGTCGAGTTGGTCTGCTCTGTCTGCAATAGGCTTGCCTTCTTTGCCTTTTACTGGTCTTTCTGTATGGCCATACTTGCCCGACAATCTTCTGTTAATGTCGTAGAGCTGTTTCATGTTGCCGCTGCCTGCTGCCTTTTCTGCCTCTGCTGCCAGGCTGTGTGTGTAGGCCCTCTTGTCTGCCCTGATACTCTTCTTCACCTCGCGGTTGGCTTCCGAGTATTCCTCCTGTGCCCTTGCTTTGGCTGCTCTCGTGCGACTGTTATTGACAACTGCTTTCTTCTGCTTCCTCACTTCTGTCTTCTTCAAGGTCTGTGCCGACAGCCAGTCCTTGTGATGGTGTTTCCTGAACCCTACAGTGTCTTTGCAGGTTGAGTTCAGCGCCTCTCTAACTGCCTTCCACTGCTGCTCTGTGGTGACCGCCTCCTCTTCATTTGCTATCTCCTGTAGCGCTTGAAACCGGTTGGACAGCACCAGTTTGAACTCTTCTCTCACTCCAGTCTCTCTCAGGAGGCCTACATTATAGCGCTGTCTTCTTGTTGTCTCTGTGCGGCTTTTCTTTAATTTGAGCTTTATTCTTAAGGTAAGCAGATGGTGGTCTGAGACGAATTCTGCTCCCCTCCTCACTCGAACATCTTGAAGGGATCTTCTAAATTTCGTGCTAATGCAGATATGGTCTATTTGGTTCTCTGTAGTATGGTCAGGTGAGACCCAAGTTGCTTTGTGTATTCTTCTGTGTGGGAAGATGCTGCCTCCAATGACAAGTCTATTTAGAGCACAAAAGTCTACAAACCTCTCCCCGTTCTCACTCATCTCCCCTAGTCCCTGTCTCTCCATCACCTCTTCGTATCCGGTGTTGTCCTCCCCTATTTTGGCATTAAAATCACCCATGACGATGGCGATGTCTCGCTACGCACATTTGTCCACAGCACTCTGGAGTCGGTCATATAACTCTTGTTTCTCTTCCTCGTCACTGTCATTGGTGGGCGCATAACACTGGATGACGTTCAGCTTGATCTTTTTCTTGGTTCTAAAGGCTGCTGTGATAAATCTTGGCCCCAGAGGTTCCCAGCCCATCAGCGCTCTCTGTGCCGCTGGTGATACTCCTTCTGTATGGTGGCATTCTCCTCTTCATGACCTGAATACAGAATCATCTCCCCACTTAACTGCCTTTTCTGGCCAGACTGCGTCCATCTGGCTTCACTGATACCTAGCTGGGAAAGGTTGTACTTTTGCATTTCCGCTGCTATCTGGGCGGCCTTGCCGCTCTGGTACATGATCTTGACATTCCATGTGCCCATGGTTGTGTCCCTGGATAGAGAGAGGCGGCTCGGTCCTGTGGCTTCCGAAGACTTCCGGCTTTCACCACAGGACGTCATAAATCTTCTGGTAGAAGAACCTCCTCCAAGAAAGGAATTGCTGTTTGTTTTTTCGTCGGCGTTTTTGTAGCTATTTCTTTATTTGCAGGGTGGGGAAGCTACCCCCACGCCCAACCCCCTTACTAGGAGGACCAGGGGTTTTCTGTCGGGGTCACCTTCCCTTAGACCATGTTGGTTCACGGCACCTTATTTCATTCGGTGCACCCCTCTCGCGAGGGACCCCCTATCCACCACCCAGGGGACACGCCTCAACGCCATATGGTCCCAGCGCGAAGCATAGACGTCATTAATGAACATTTAAAATTCGCAAGCAACCTTCATCGTATGCTGAACAGACTACAGCTTTATTTACTTTTGCTCTCATTCCATCCCACAAGAATGTAAGCAACATTTTTAAAGGTCGGTCAAAAACTGTGCCGGAGGATATGGAAGGTTCATAAAAAGATGGACAATCTTTGACACCGCAAGTGTTTTGATGACTGTAATTCAGCAAGTTTTCCCTCATAATTAATAGCGGTTATAATATTAATGTTTGTGGAGAACTTTATACCAAGAACCTTAAAAATCCCAGGGTCCCAGACAAAGCTGAATTCGGGCATGAATGTGTGAATCGAAGCCAGACCACCGGCGTTGTATCCATGTTTATCTTGAGGCCCGAGATAGATGCAAAGTATTGTAGACTGCGAATGCTTTTTCGAAAGACCTTTTGCTTTCATTTAAGAACAATTAAGTGTCTTCTGCGAACTGAGACAGAAGTAAATATTTAACTTTTAACCCACTTACATTTTCATTCTGGTGTAAAATGGAGGCCAGAATTTCAGCGCAGATTACGGAGAGCTTGGGTCGCCTTGACGACATCCCCTTTCTACAGGAAACCAACCATAATAGCGACCATTAATAGAGACACAAGCCTTAATATCACAGTCCATCCCCTTTCTACTGGACACCAACCAGAATAGCGACCATTAGCAGAGACACGAGCCTTAATATCACAGTTAAATGTTCTAATCCATCTCTTCACATCTGGACCAAACCTAGAGACAAAAGTAGAGCTGCTGTACCCACTGTTTGGAAAGATCTGGGAAGAGGAGGTGATGCCGGCTGACTGGAAGGATGGGTACCTAATCAAGCTTCCCAAGAAAGGCGACTTCAGCAAGTGCTCCAACTACAGAGGAATCACCTTGCTGTCAGTACCCAGGAAAGGTCTTCAACAGGATCATTCTAGAGAGAATGAAGAGCTCCGTCGACCCCCAGCTGAGAGACCAGCAAGCAGGATTCAGGAAAAACCGATCATGGACAGACCAGATCGCCACTCTCCGCATCATCGTGGAACAGTCTCTGGAGTGGAGCTCCCCGCTGTACGTCAACTTGTGGATTACGAGAAAGCATTTGACAGCGTGGACCGAGAGACTCTGTGGAAACTCCTACGACACTACGGTGTATCCACAAAGCTCGTCCGCCTGATCAAGAGCAGCTACGATGGCATGACATGCCGCGTGATCCACGAAAGGCAGTTCACAAGGGACCTCCAGGTCAGAACCGGCGTCAGGCAGGGGTGTTTGTTGTCTCCGTTCCTCTTCCTACTGGCCATAAACTGGGTTATGAAGAGGACCACTGAGCAGAGAAGCGGAATACAATGAACACTGTGGACACAGCTTGACGACCTCGATTTTGCAGACGACTTGGCTTTACTGTCCCACACTCATCAACAAATTCAGGACAAGACCACAAGGCTTGCTGACATCTCGTCCCAAGTGGGCCTCACCATCCACAAACAGAAAACAAAGACAATGAGGCTGAACGCAACCAGGGAAGAACCAGTCTTGCTTGCTGGCGGTTGGAGGAGGTGGAATCCTTCACCTATCTCGGGAGCATCATCGATTAAAAAGGCGGCACTGATGCAGATGTCGGAGCACGAATCAGTAAAGCCAGAGCAGCCTTTCTCCAGCTGAAACAAGTGTGGAGTTCCAGAGAGCTGTCACAACACACCAAAGTCCGGATTTTCAACTCCAACGTAAAAGCAGTTCTCCTATTTGGAGCAGAGAATTGGAGGTTGACAAAAACCACAGTCAACAGAGTACAGAACTCATAAACAGTTGCCTTAGAAGAATTGTGAAAATCCACTGGCCAGAGAAGATCAGCCACGTCAGAACAGAGCAGATAACAGCAGAGAATGAAATTGGGCGAAGAAGATGGGGATGGATTGGTCACAGTCTGAGAAAGCCAGTTTCCAGCATTACTAGGCAGACATTGTCATGGAACCCCCAGGGAAAGAGGAAAAAAGGCAGGTCGAGAAACACCTGGCGTCGAGACCTCCAAGCAGACATCAAGAGGCTGGGAACTACCTAGAGTAAAATTGAAGGAGAAGCACAGGACAGGAGTCGCTGGAGGTATCTCGTCGACGGCCTATACCCTGGGAGGGGTGACAGGCATAAGTAAGTAAAGTAACATTTGGGCCAAAGTTGGAAAAGTCAAGACGTTTTTTCCAAAAAGGACCAGACGACCGAGTCAAATGCTTTCTCAAAGTCTATGAGAACCAGTTGACCTGGCACCTGGTTTACTTGAGTGTAAAAGAGTACATCGTAAAGAAGTCGTATGTTCTCACCAATATACCTGCCCTTCAAAAAGCCATTTTGGTCTTGGTGTATAATAGAGGGTAAAACCAGTTTCAGACGTTCTGCTATGCAAGCGGAGGCTATTGTATAACTAGTATTTAAAAGAGTAATGGGTCTCCAGTTTTTCAAAAATTTCTTACCCTTTCCCTCTTTGTATACAAGTGATCACCCCTTGCTTTTGTGTTACTGACAGCTGGCCATGATGAAAACCATAATTTATAGATCTCACCAGAAAATGACCCAGAAGAATTAAAAAAAAATTCAGTGGTAAAACCATCTGAACCTGGAGATTTATTGTTACACATCCTTTTTAATGATTTTAATGCCTCCTCCATCGAAATTTAGCCTTCTATAGACATCTTCTCATGATCGGACAACGAGGGTGCAAAAACAGTGGAGGAGAGGTCAACGTCAACTAACTCCGCTTCCCTCGAAGAGTACAATTGCTCATAAAAGGCTTGAATTTCTTTTACAAAACCATCCACATCATTTATCACTTCACCATTGTCATTCTCTAAGTAATTCATTGATTTATAAACAAAATTTCTACTTTCCAAACTACAAAAATATTTTGATGTCTTTTCCCCATCTTGAATCCACTTATCTCGGGACCGGACAATCATACCCTCTGTCTTTGTTGTTGTTGTTGCGTAATTCCACAAGTTCGGCTTTTTTAGCCTCAAGAAGAAGGATATTATTATACTGGATACTAAGTTCTAAGTTTTTAATCTCTTTCTTGAGGGAATCTTCTTTTTTTGTTTTCTTCCTTTTTTTGTGGCTAGCATATGAGATGATTGGGCCCCGAGTTTCTAGGAGTATCATCTCCAATAAGGTTTCATCACTGATGCAAAATTGTAGGTCATTTCTCACATTATCAATAGAATCCATGTTATAAATCAAAAGTCTACAAATTATTGCCTCTTCAAGTCCAAAATCATTTTTTAAAACCATTTTTACATATGACTTGTCCTTAAGAAGTGAATTATTATTGAATTTCCAGTAAGTTTTATTTCCCTTAGGAGGCGATGCAAAAAATTCAATAGACACAAGCGAATGATCTGAACGATGACCTGAGTTAATTCAGTAGTAACCTCTACCATCAAACATTCCGATATCAAGAAATAATCCAATCTGCCTTGTTGAGTAGAATTAAAGCGACGCCATGTGTACTGTCTAGTTGCTGGGTGAAGCACCCTTCATACATCCACTAGGTCATACACCTGCATACATTGAAGCACCTGTTGCATTGATCGAGGGCGGTTAATATTTCTATACCTGTATGTATCCATACTAACATCCAGTACAACATTCCAGTCACCGCCTACTATTCATCATCATCAGTCCCTTGCCCGAACTGGGCGCTGGGGGGACTGAAAGGCAGCAGCAACAGACAGTGCTCTCCACTGAGTTCTATTTTGGGCGGTGGCAAGCAAGTCTGGCATCTCGAGTTCGGTCCATTCTTTTATGTTTGCGACCCAACTCTTTCTCTGACGACCTCGCCGACGACTTCCTTCGAGAGTGCCTTGGAGGTGTTGTGTCGGGTCACGTGGCCAAACCAAGCAAGCTTGCGCCGTTTCACGGTTGCCAGAAGGGGTTCATGTGGGCCCACCAGGGAAGTGACGATGCTCCGTACATATTCGTTGGTCTTGTGCTCGCGGTACGAGATGTGGAGCAACTTCCTCAGGCACTTGTTCTCAAAGGCCTGGATTTTCTTTTCTGAGTCTGCAAGCAGTGTCCAAGTCTCACAGCCGTAGAGTAGAATAGACACTACGAGGGACTTGTAAAGCCTGTACTTGATGGTGAAGCTGATGGAGTTACTTCGCCATATCCTGTCCAGCCTGGCCATTGCGGATGTTGCTGTACCTATCCTGATACGGATCTCTGCTATGCAACTACCGTCTTTGGACAGGGTGGCTCCCAAGTACTTGAAGCTATTGAACTCTTCTAGCTTCTGGCCGTTCATGTGAATGTTGCTGCTGCTGTCGCTTGTGGTGTTGATCATCACTTTGCTTTTATCCGTACTGATCTCCATGCCATAAGACCCTGCGCTACTTGAAAGTTTGTCTGTCAGGTTTTGGAGCTCACTATTGCTGCCTGCCATGAGGTCAATGTCGTCTGCGAATCGAAGATTGCACAGGGATCTGCCACCAATAGAGATTGAAGTATGGTGGTCGTGGAGGGTTTCCTGCATGATCTTCTCCAGGAATATGTTGAAAAGGACAGGAGAGAGCAGGCATCCTTGACGGACACCGATCGTCGTCCTGAAGAACTCGCCTGACTGATTGTTAAGTAGAACCGCGCTGCAGGCGTTCTTGTAAAGCGCATCTATCATTTGGATCAGTCCCTCCTCTATGTCCCGCCTACTATTACATATTGATTATTTAGCCTACCTTCTTCAAAGACAGTTTCAAAAAAGATGGGAGAGTCCCCATTACTAGGCCCATACAGGTTAACAATAGTCATCCGCTTACCCTGTAGGTCAATATCTAGTACAATATAAACATCATCGTTACTTCTAGTCACATTGTATACTTTATGCTTAAATTTATTGTTAAACATAATTGCAACTCCTTTGCTAGTGGTATCATTACCACATAGAAAACATTCAAAGTCCCACATGGCCCTTAACATGTGTTCATCAGTTTCCAGTCTTGAGATGTGTCTCTTGCAAAAAGTAGATAGAAGCCTTTAACTGTCTGAGGTAGTCTAGCACATCTTTAGGCCCCGCTACACATGCCCGGATTTGAGGCCGATTTCCGATCAGTTTCGAATCGGTAGGTGATCGGACCGGACTGCAAAAACGTGTGCACTGCCACACACAATTCCCCGACTTTATTTAGCCGACCGGTTTGAAACGAAAATCAAAGTCTTACCTGTTCTGCAAAATGGCTGCTAGTTTTGACAGTGATGATGATGTGCTTGCATTATCAGCAGTTTTGCATCATATTCGGGAAGAGGCGTGCGAAACATCAGCAACGGCGGTGGTACTGATCACAACAGGCGTGTTCCGCCATTTGTAAACTGAAACGACATGCTTTGCGAGACGCGCTCTGATTGGTTGAAGCTTACGATCGGGACCGATTCGGATCGGAAAAATAGAGCTGGTTCTAGACACCCGATTCCCAGCAAATTGCGACCGGATCGGATAATTGACGTCATCCGATCGCAATCGGATCGGAATCGGCTTCAAAATCGGGGCACAACCGGCACGTGTGGCGGGGCCTTTTCCTTTTCTGATACTGGCCAAGACCATTGGCATGAAAGGTACATATTTTTAATGGACTGTCACTGGTAATACTAGCCATACTGTAAGTGGAGTTGTTTCCAACCGTTACACGCAGGAGATTGCATATGGTCAAACCGGCAGACTGTACTATCAGTATTGAATGTGCGTCTGGTGTACACAAAGGCCAATTCAAGTGAGTGGCAAAACAGACCAAGATGACTGAACAGGCACAGCGAACAGGAGAAAAAAAAAACATATATTTTACACCAAATGTTCCATACCCTGATACCCCTGTCATATAACAAAGTCTGCGTTCTACGCTCAGTATATAGATGCAAACCATGTACAAAGGGGAAAAAAAACCTCAAGAAAAAAACCCCAAAACGGAAAAAAATGATATATATGCAAGCATTACCGCTCTCCTCCATCGGAAGGATGTCCAGCCATACAGTAACCATGAGGAATGACACCATAAACGAGCTGTAGCGTTTAGGAATAGGCCTACGTGAAGTTTCCTCCTGGAATAGCAATTATAATATATTTAGAAGTCATTGCTATACAGAATAAAGTGACACATATATTTGGCCCATACAACTCCAAGTAACATGTAAAGAAAAAAATAATTAGGGAAAAAAGTAAAAGTAAAATACACATGAACAAATGTAAGTCATGCTGTACACTCTCAACAGAGAAACAAGTGAACTGATCTGCCACCCTGGACTTAAAAGCTTGTCCAGTGTCGCAGAGCCGCACACACTCATCTGCTGGTCAGCCCTGTATAATTATTATTGTTAGAATTTGGTAGCAACAAATAACATACCCGCCACATACGCATCAACACACATGTCTAATTATGTACACGCATAAATATATACACTAGTCATAAAAATACACATGATATATGTGTGTGCGTGTACACCCACACGTGCCAGGTAGATGTGTATGATATGCACCCACCTGGCACAAGTACACACACATACACACACACACACATACACACACACACACACACACACACAAACACACACAAACACACCCCAAAACAAGTATGCCAGTATGTACACATGCTCCTGGCACGCCTGCACAAAATAATACTCTTGCATGCAAGCACACACACACACACACACACACACACACACACACACACACACACACACACACACACACACACACACACACACACACACACACACACACCTGCCATATACGCATAAACACACATGCACATGTACACACGTCTGTGCACGGGAAGTATACGTGTGTCCTAGTTACAAAAGTACCCATCATATGTGTGCGTGTGTACACCCACAGCCGCACAGCCGTGGTATGATACGCACCCACCCGGCACACATGCACCTGCAAGCATACACACACACCAAAGTATGCATGTACACATGCATCCGGCACATCTGCACAAGCAGACGCATACCCGTGAACATGCACGTGCACATGTAAGCGTGCACACACGCAAGCATGTATGCAGGCACACATGTGCACATACACACATGCTCTAAAAGTAAAAATCATACATAAGTACCCAAGTACCTAATGGTACGTGCCTGGACACGTATGCACACGTCCGTACACATGTATATTATATACTATAAGTTATTTGTCGCAGGGGTTTGCTACACGGACCCTTGTAGGCCTTAGGGAGGTCAAAGGAAACATTGTACCCCGAAGGCCTGAAGGGTACAATGGTTTCTTTGACCTGCCGAAGGCCTACGGGGTCCGTGCAGCAAGCCCCTGCTACCAATAACGTATTTGTCTTCATTCCTCCACTATTTTCGTAAAAGAAATCAAGAAGACATCTTCCGACCTGGATCACGCCAGACATGACTTAGTCATACATAATAGACTTCTGACGTAATTATTTCATGACGTTGCCGTCTCCAATACTGAGTGTGCTTGTTGTTTCGAACAACACTAAGTAACTACTTACTTTAGAACGTTTTGGTGATCTTTGTAGAACAAAACTCGCATCCAAGATGCGTCACAAAGAGAGCTACAAGTAGTCCGCCATTTTTCGCTACAAGGGTTTTTGTATCACGGTCACATGGTACGGTTTGCGCTAAAGTGACTGGTCGTGTGACGTAGGGATGAAAACAAATAATTATACACACTTGAAATGTGGCACATGCTGCACAAATGATACCCAAATTGTTGTGCGATGTTAGGCACCGCGTTTCCTACAGTCTGAACTGTTTTGTTCTTGTTCTTCGGAAGCGTGTGTATTTATTGGTTGGTTAGAATAGCTCTCTGAAGATGACCTAGTTCTTGTGGGTTTCCTTGTCCTGTTGAAATGCCTTTTTATGACTGAATTGTGTTGGCGGTTTTCATGTTTTTCAAAGCTTTATTTTTTGTTCCCCGTGTTCGCAGTTTTTCTGGTGTTGCAGTTTCCGTCGGGAGCTCTCTTTTCTAGTGTTTTGTTTTCTCGGGGGCGGAATGAAGGGGCAAAGCCGGCCAGGGTCTGTGTGTGCCTTGTGTGTGTGTGTGTGTGTGTGTGTGTGTGTGTGTGTGTGTGTGTGTGTGTGTGTGTGTGTGTGTGCGGGGGGGGGGGGGGCGGAAGGGGAGGAGCAAATGGCCACACATTTCATGTTTTGACCAGACCTGGATTCTTGATTGTATTTTGACCATTAATCCTGCGCGATACGTAGTTCAATGATATCATAAGGATGCTATGACAAACAAAACTTTTGACGTAATTTTTCTTTCACTGCAGTTGATAATCTATGCCTCATACCGGCTATATTTACATCTAGGTATTCCCCGGACAGAGGTGGACGTCAGAATTCAATCAATACTGTATGAAACTCGCGTCTAGGAGTCACACTGGTTGTCTCACTCGACTCGCTGCCGATGCGGTGGTTGAGGGGGGCAACCAGTGAGACGGTAGCCGATGAACTTGATTACAAGGTGTGTAAGCGCCAACTACGTCAAGTATAGGATAAAATAATTGCGCGATCTTTCAGCTAGCGCATCACACTCCGAGAGACATAGATTTACATGCACCTCGTCGCAGCAAAAATTGCAACCGTAGCCTGATATACATGAAACTCAGGCTTCATACAGACCTTCATCAGGCTCTGTGTTCCTTTTAGCCCCTTCCCTGCCAATGTACCTACACTGGACGTAAATTTTTGTTTCTGAAGTCTTGGTTCATTCAACGACCAGAAGCCGTCCAAGAAACATGGATACAAACTGGTTTCAGCAAGAGGCTTAGATTCTCATGAGCCCCCGCAGTCGCGGAGGCTCATGAGAATCTATGCCTCTTGCAGTTGGATCGTGTTCACGTTTTTTTTTTTCTCGGCAGTGAAGGCATTTAATTGAGGTTAATTTTTTTCGCGGGACCGGCGAACGGCAAGATATAGGCTTCTTGGAGATTGGCTTCATCTGTACTGAAATTCAAATTGAGGGTTATTTATTTTTTTTTTTCGGGAGAAGCGACTTGATCCTCTAATACCAATGCTTTGTCACGCTTCGGCAAATTGAAAGGCACTTCACAATAGTGAATTAGTTACAGCGATACCGCCTTACTTACAAACCGACACGATGGGGGTAGTTCTGTAGCCTCCCACATTGACAAGCCAACGATTCTTGATCAGTGGAGCGTGATATTTCACGCCTCCGTGGCAGTTTTGGAAGGAGCACAGTCTCTCAAATCTACGTACAGTAGAGCCTATTTTGAGCGACAAAGACGCTGTATAGCGTAGCTACAGTATCCGTATGTCAGAGATCGCCTGTCAGTAGTTAACTCATTCTGCCCGCGACACACCACAGCAAGATATGGGTCGACCATGGTCGATCTGTCTCCTGCAATGTAATGCGGTCCTCAGAGGATAACTCCGAGATGTGGGTATTTCGTAATCTTGGCACAATGAGTTAAAACCGCAATTCAACCCCAGGGCTCAAGAATTTTGCGTGCGAAAGGACTGTACACTGGCCGATTTTCGCGAAAAGCAAGCATACGTAGCTAGGATACAGTTAGACATAAAGAACACAGGACTAACAAGAGACATAAATCCTCGCGTTGATTGATTGATTAGTTCCGGGTTTAACGTCCACGGCACCGAAGTGATAATGGGCGGCCCTGACGGGCGGGTTATGGGGGACAGGGAAATCTATTGCCTATGGAGTATGACATGAACACTAATCAACTCAGGCGCACTCCAACTGTGCCACTTTGATTTACCAGGACCTTTCAACGGACATGATGCTACTGAACAAATCCGTCTTTTCCCCCTGGATTGCGAGTCCAGCTACCGGGGCCGGGACGGGGATTCGAACCCACGACCCGGCGATTCCCTTCGCTCTCCTGCTCCGACGCTTAACCGCCTGATATATTTCGGACTCATATCCTCAGTTGCGGGGGCTCATGAGGATTTATATCTCTTGCAGCTGGTTAGTGGTCAGTGAAAGGGCTAGGTGGCTGCAGTGGCTGCAGCCACATAAAAGGTGACACAGGTGACTACTTTTTTTGCGAGAGCACCTGTCTTTTAAGACTAATTTTTCTTCTTGCAAAACAAAAGGCGTTTGCTAAAAACAGGTTTTGCTGTAGAATGACGAATGGAGTTGTCAGAAAATAGGACCGTGCAGCAAAATTCAATGTAGTCGTTTACCGCGCACGGAAACTCCCAAACGCGCTCCATCCCACCAATGTTCGGAAGTCTACGAATAGCAGTCCCTTCCAATATCGTAATGTAACCAATTTCTACACCGGCAAGGACGTTTTCTAATCCGGTCCCGGTCAACTCCGTGTCCTATTGTCGATGAGATCAGTTTTGCAGTTTTCGTACGCTGGTACACAACGCAGAGCCGCTTCAGAGTCATCCAGCTGTGTAGCGGTAGTTTACTGCGTCATAAAAACAAATCGACTGCGTCGAAAAATCGATGAAATGGGATTTTAATGTTAGCGCAATATTTTTTATTGTGGCAAAGGAGTGTGGCACAGATTTTTTTTTTAAACATTCAGTTTGCGTGTCTCATTTTACACACTTCAGTTCAAAACTTGAAGAGATTGAGAACAAACGGATGGTGTTTGGGAGGGGGTGCTTGGTGTGTGTGTGGTGATGGGGGGGTTGGGGGTGGAGAGGGGAGAGGGGTTTGTGGCGGTGGGTGACTGTCCTCTAAGGGCTACATAGTTTCACATACAAAAGTCTCCGCATACAAAAGGAATAATTGATGCGTTTATATGCATGCTTTGCATGCAGACTGCTATTAGTAGCCCCGTTGTATCAGTGTAAACTGTATTGCAGTACAAGTAGCTTTTATGAAAATGAGACCATTAGTTGCATACATGAATTTGCCGCAACAGTAAAATAGCACATCCCCTTATCCACAATCCTCCCATTTACAAAGAGGCATAGATTCTCATGAGCCCGTGCGTATGCAGGGGCTCATGAGAACATATGACTCTTGCCATGATAATAATAATAATAATTACGGTATTTATAATGCGCTTATCTTATAATAATTATAACTCTAAGCGCACACTCACAACTCGCGCACGCATGCGCACGCTTTAGACAATGACTCACGTACCACAAACAGTGAAATACATTACGACGGTCAGCTTGGGGTGGGGAGTGCGGTGATATAGTGCTAAAACTGTTGAAAGAGGTGAGTTTTGAGGGCGGACTGGAAGGAGGAGAGAGAGTGTTTCTGACGGAGAGAGAGTGGGAGAGTGTTCCAGATGGATGGACCGTAGACGGAGAAGGAGCGGGGACCGAAAGTGTTAAGTTTGGTGCGAGGGATGTGGAGGCGGAGAGGGTCGGAGGCAGAGCGGAGGGAGCGGGAAGGTGTGTAGGGGTGAAGTAAGTTGGAGAGATAGGCAGGAGCGCAGTTGTTCAGGGATTTGTAGCAGAGAGACAGAACTTTGTATTGGATGCGTTGGGGGATGGGGAGCCAGTGAAGGATTTTGAGCAGGGGTGTGATGTGGTCGGATTTTTTCTTTCTGAGGACGAGACGGGCAGCATTGTTCTGGACGTGTTGGAGAGTGAAGATGGTGGAGTGAGGGAGACCGGAAAGGAGAGAGTTGCAATAGTCGATGCGAGATAAGATGAGAGAGACAGCAAGTTTGGTGGCAGCTTCGGTAGTGAGGTATTTTCTGATCTGACTGATGCGGCGAAGGTGGAAATAGCATGCCTGGGTCGTGGCGGAGACGAAGTTGGTCATGGACAGAGAGGAATCGAGGATGACGCCGAGGTTCTTGGCCGAGTCAGAGAGGGAGATGGGGGTGCTATCGAGTTGAAGGTGGAGAGAGGGAGGGAGCTGGGAGAGTTTTTGGCGAGTGCCTACCAGCATGGCTTCCGTTTTGTCGTCGTTCAGTTTCAGCTTGTTTGCTGTCATCCAGTTTTTCACGTCTTTGTAGCAGTCAGCCGTGCGAGTCAGTAGTGACTGAGTGTTGTCGAGTTTGTCTTTGTCTTGCAGTTGTGAGTCGTCAGCGTAGAGGTGGTGGTGTATGCGGTGAGACTGGATGATGTTGGACAGAGGAGAGGTGTAGAGTGTGAAAAGGACCGGGCCCAGGACGGATCCCTGTGGAACTCCGCAGGAGAGCGTTACCGGGTTGGAAGAGACGCACACGGATAGGCCAGTATCGCAGCACCAACGTACATGAATTTGCTAAGCTGCAATGTCAAGAGAGAGAGAGAGAGAGAGAGAGAGAGAAGAGAGAGAGAGAGAGAGAGAGAGAGAGTCCGCAGCCGGTAAATGGTGGCGAAAATATTTTGTTGTGATGAACGTCCGGGCGAGGGGGCGAGAGAGGGGCTTGGGGGAGGGAATGGGTGAGGGGGACCAGGATCAATACAGTCTGTGATCTAGGACAGATCGAGCGCGGTCCGTGGCGCAGTGGTTAAGGCGCCTGCCACCAATGCCAAAGGTGCGTGGTTCGATACCGGGTTCCGGCGTTGGACTTTTCTCCTCTGGTAAGTGTCACCGTTAATTCGGGCGGACCGTCGGGGGTTCTTTCTCCGGGTACTCCGGTTCTTCCACCCCCCCCCCCACCCCCCACACTTTGGTACCGGTCTCAGGCCACTTTACAAATTTCAAATACAAGCGATCAAAAATCTCTAACTTCAGTAGCTGACTGGCCCTTCGTTTGTCTTGTACTGTGTTTGTCTCAAATGGCGTAAATCCGTGTCTGTTTCGTGAGTGTGTGTGTTGGGTTTCAGGCGCGGCGCTTTGAGGCGATTTCCCCAAAATTGAGATAAAGCGCCTATATAATAACGGTATTATTATTATTATTATTAGCGCCAAGGCGGCGACCCTCAAAGGGCTGATTTACACACTATTCCCTCATGACAGCAGCGAACACTTCTCTCTCTCTCTCTCTGTGTCTGTCTTTACCTAGCAACTTCGATCCTTTGTACACGGTGAGACAGTTCACGAAGTCAGTACTAGAGGGTGAAACTAAGTCTAAAACGACTGAACCGGCATAAAAGACGCATATTTCAAGATAAGAGCGTTAACTCCAGTCATTCAAGACGCCCCGTTGTATTAGTCGCCCCGTTGTATGTAAACTGTATTGCAGTACAAAGTAGCTTTTATGAATATGAATTTGAATGAAGTTAACACGGTGGAGGAGAGCGCTTGTACCGAAAAAGCACAGACAAAACTTCCAACATCTGCAAAGGCATAGATTTTCATGAGCTCCCGCAGGGTGCGGTGCCATGAGAATGTATGTCCCTCGCTCAGTGCAAATTCAGTGCATCATAGATCAGTTGCATGCAGCGTGAGCTTAGTCCAGCGGAGCACCTTGCTTAGTGTCTCGCTAATACGACTGGCTCCACATGTTTGGGATGACGCTTTTCTTACAAACTGTCATGATACCTCATGGCAGCTAATGTATCTTCACGGGGGGAAAAAATTGACATGCCGACGGTTTGACAGTGAAGACAAACTCTGATAGGCTGCGACGGTGTTGTGATTTAGACGAGTTGCGTTCCGTAGTTGAGTTTTTGTAGGTTTATGAGAATCTCTGCCTCATGCTGGCTGAAAATCTGCTGGTACTTACTGACGAGGATCGACAGTGACCCGACAGGACAGAATTAAAACCTGGCCCGTTCAATGCCAGCTGACCCAGACTGCATTCAACACCAACAAATTTTCCGCTTTTGGAGGAGAAAAAATAGAAACTTCTGTTTCGCTTGGAGGAGAAAAATGAAAAGAAAAGAGGCAGCCAAGTCGTTTTGAAAAGAAAACATCATGTCTTAGTACAAAACTCTTCAAAGCAGGAAGGAATTTCAAAGTAGTCCCTAATTACAGCCTTTACAATCCAACCACAAGAATACTCCAGACGATTTTATAATCTCCAAAGGCACAGATACTCATGCGGATTTACGTCCTGCAACAGCAGCTCGCGAGGATCTATGTAAATCTATGCTTCGTTGAGTCAGAGATCACCGATTTTTTAAAATAAATCTACACAAGGCATAGACAGTCATCGGCGTTTATAGGCTACAGGCCAGGTCATGTGGATCTATGTAAACTTATGCTTCATCGTGTCAGAGATCAACGATTTTGTAATCTACACAAGGCACAGGTAGTCGTTATATCTTTTTCATAGGCTACAGCTCAGGTCATATGGATCTGTGTAACGATTAGCTTCTTCCGGGCAAAGCTCAACGTTTTTCTTATCTCCAAAAGGCATAGATATTTATGAGGTTTTATTGGCTACAGTCTAGGTCACGTGGATCAGACATCTGTGTAAATTTATGTCCCTTTGTGGCAGGCACAGATCAGACCAATTGACGACATTCCGTTTGAGGAGCCGATCAGTTATGTGTTCGAAAGAAAATGCGCATGTCTTGAGCTTATCAGCGGGAGTCACAGAGTTGCACGAGCCCCTTCCACTGCAGGGGCTAGTGAAACTCAATGTCTCTGCACACGCCGAGTGTATTTGTGTTGTTCGTGACAATCCGTTTGCATGTGAGAGATACATCTACATGGAGTTGTTTATCCCATTCACTGATGAGAGACTTGAAGAAATTCAACCGACACGACCCATCTGCACGACACATAGATCCTCGTGAGCCCCCGCAACTGCGGGGGCCCACGCGGATCTCATTGCGTCTCTTGCTGATGCCACTTTGTATCTGTGTGATTCTTGACGGTTTCAGAAACTCGGTCTACAATCACTGACGGTAGTTATCACTGCTTTAGTCATTTGGATGTATGCTTTTAGCGGATGGAAGGTGCTGGCCTGGCCTAGAGAATGTTTAGGAGAGTTGAGAGGTTCGGCATATAACTCACCTAGAAGAGCCAGCCACTTTAAACACTAAGACTGACTCCGTGGATATGTGTGATCAATGACAGCGATCAATGTTTAGGTGATGAGAGGGAGAGAGTGAGTGGGAAAGATGGGGGATGTGGGGGTTGTGGGAGGGGGGGGGGGGGGTTGTGGGAGGGGGGGTGAGGGGTTGGGGTGTAGGTGGGGGGTAGTATGCAGGCTGATTCTGAGTGATTGCCGTATCGACCGCTGAACGCGGAAAGAAAGGTTACTTTTTGTTAAAGCTGGTTTATGTACAAGAGAATATTTTAGTCCATTACATCTTGAGGCAGGCATTTTTCAAATTTGCTCATTGTCTTATGAAGACTGCATTACAGATTAGGAGACAGCTCACCATTTGGGTTCAAGGGTGGTGCCAGAATAGCTTGGCGCCTGAGGCGCCAAACTATTCCGGCACTACCCTTTAACTATCACAGTCAATTTATTTGTAGCAATAGTGTGTCAGGACGGAAAGGGTATTAACACCGAAAACAGTTTGAAAATACGCACATGAAAACTGAAAGCAGTAAGATAATGATGTCGTTGAGTGTATTGTTGTCATTCTTCTTCTTCTTCCTGTTTTTATTGCTGGTTAAAAAACAACAACAACAAAACAAAACAACCGAACCCCCCCCCCCCCCCCACGTAAATCTGACTTAGTTATTTCTTGAAAATACTTTACGTTGTGCATCTAGGGTTTAAGGTTAGGTGTGCTGCATGATGAGAGCTCATTCGACCGAATCGCTGTCTGTGTCTGCGTCTGTGTCTGTGTGCCTGTCTGTGTGTCTGTGTACCTGTTTGTCTGTCTGTCTCTCTCGCTGACGGACGGTTAGTCCATGATCATCTGTTTAGGTTCTATCAGCTCTTTAACCCATTCAGCCCCGACGCACTACGGCAGGAGATGGGTCGACCATGATAATTCAAGGGTAGTGCCAGACGCCAAGCTAATCTGGCACTACCCTTGAATTATCATGATCGACCCATCTCCTGCAACTGGTGCATAGTCGTTAGATCACGCCTCCAAAATTTGGGAAATACGGCATTGGGATTGGATGAGATAAAATGAGACGCATCTCCGACAGCGAGTGCTGGACGTAGAAAGAACCAGCATACTGTTTTTGTCCAAAAATCAGATGTCAAGCGATCTTTGGACCTAGCATTAGTCATGAATATTCAGATGTCAAGCGATCTTTGGACTTAGCATTAGTCATGAATATTCAGATGTCAAGAGATCTTTGGACTTAGCATTAGTCATGAATATTCAGATGTCAAGAGATCTTTGGACTTAGCATTAGTCATGAATATTCAGATGTCAAGAGATCTTTGGACTTAGCATTAGTCATGAATATTCAGATGTCAAGCGATCTTTGGACTTAGCATTAGTCATGAATATTCAGATGTCAAGCGATCTTTGGACTTAGCATTAGTCATGAATATTCAGATGTCAAGCGATCTTTGGACTTAGCATTAGTCATGAATATTCAGATGTCAAGAGATCATTGGACTTAGCATTAGTCATGAATATTCCAGCGAGGAAAACGCCATCGGGCCGATGTCGGATGCAGTGGGCCCGCGCACAGTCGTGAGCGGGCCGACAGCGGCCTACGTCGGCCCGTGGACCTTTCTGCACTGGGAAATCTTTATCTCAACACCTGATTAGGCTTTAACAGAGGCGGCGTATGAGGACTCGGGCAGACAGAAATTACACTTCTATCTATCTATATCACGGTAGTCTTGCCGACCGTTGGGGCACCACTGATGACTTGGCAAGCAGCTCCCTCCATTCCACTCTGTTCTCTGCCATTCTTAGCGTATCGCCCAGCCTCAGTCCTGTTCAATCTGAGATATTGTCCTCTGTCTTCCTCTCCTTCGTCCTCCTTGCGCAGTCGGCCCTGCAGGATTGTTTTGGCAAGCGCTGTTGAACGCGTGACATACCCATACCACTGACTTCAGTTTGCGTTTTTTCACAATGGCTTATAGGTCTTCATAGAGCCCGATGGCTTGCCTGATTCTGCTTCCCACTTCCTCGTTCGTGATGTGATCTCTGTATGAAATGCCAAGCAGCCTTCGAAAACATCTCATTTCAGTGGCTTGTATCCTTTCAAGGTCTGCTGTGAGGGTCCATGACTCGCAGGCATACAAGAACACTGAGATGACTAAGGAGCGCATCAGTCTGATCTTGGAGCAGAGTGTGATGTTTCTGTCCTTCCATATGGTCTTCAATCTTGTCAGTGCTGTTGTCTGCGCAATCCTGGACAGTATTTCTGGTTTTGATCCCTCATCTGTCACAATGGCTCCTAAGTATTTGAATTTCTTAACCGTTTCCAGTTTTCGGCTTCTAATCCGCATGACGTCAGTGCCAATGCCACTAGTGTTATTTGTCATCAGTTTGGTCTTCTCTGCACTGATTTCCACTTACGGGGAGGCAAACTCAGATCTCCGATGATCGTCTGTACATGCAAATTGAGCCCAGTGTTTGTAAGCAAGAGGCATAGATTCTCATGAGCCCCGGGCCACTTGTAAATGCATTCATTATGCCCAGGACCGATTATTGCAATTCTGTACTGGCACGTTTACCGGCAGACCAGATTTCACGCTTGCAAATGATTCTGAACAATGCCGCGGCGCGTCTCATCTTGAAGAAGCGAAAGAGACCACGTTACGCATCTGCTGAAGCAGCTGCACTGGCTGCCCGTGAAATTCTGCTGCCAGTACAAGATTGCAATTTTCGGCTATCGGCAGTTTTGACAGATCTCTCCCGCCGTACCTTTCTGCCAAGCTGTCTGTTTATCAGCCATCACGTTCCTCCAGTGAACAACTTTTGAAAATCCCGAAGCTTAACATGAAAACTGTCGGGGAGCGTTCTTTCACCTTTTTAGCCCCAAGTGTGTGGAACTCGCTGCCAATTGAAATGCGGAATCTGCCCACATTGTCACAGTTCAAAGCTCACTTAAAGACTTTTCTTTTCTGTCGGGCATTTAACATTTAGCTCACCTTGAGCTGGTTAGTTCGGGGTTTAACGTCCACGGCACCGAAGTGATAATGGACGGCCCTGACGGGCGGTTATGGGGGATAGGAAATCTATTGCTTATGGAGTACGACTCCACTGATCGATTCAGGCGCACTGCAACTGTGCCACTTTGATTTACCAGGACCTTTCAACGGACATGCTATTGAACAAGCCCTCTATTTTCACTAGATTGTGAGTCCAGCTACCGGGGCCGGGACGGGGATTCGAACCCACGGCCCGGCGATTCCCTTCGCTCTCTTGCTCCGACGCTTAACCTTCCCCCACCCGGGTCTGCCCTGGGGGACTTGGGTGGGGTTAACCACTTTTTAGTTCCCAGGGTCACCCTGGTCAGCCCCACAGGGTGGGTTTTTCCCTCTATTCTGAGGCTTGTGTTTCTGTCTACCCTTGGTCCATTCACCTGTATTTGCCTTTTTAAAACTCAACCTACTGTCTGCGCTGCCTGTAGCTCTTGATATTGGATGTATGTTGCTAAATGGTCTTAGCTTTATTTAGGCCCCATGTCTTAGGTTTATTTAACGTATTGGATCGGCTGGCGACATACATTCAATGTTCTGTTTAGTTGGGTTTTTTTCACAAGCAGTGCAGGCACGTCCTGAGAAAGTCTTGTTGCTGTCGGGACGTTAAGCAATGTACAATCAATCAATCAATCCGACGCTTAACCGCCTGAGCTATTTTGGGCTCTACCTTTAGCTAACTGTTGACTGCCTTTTATTCTGATTCTGTAGGGAAGTGGATGTAAGGTGAGGGGAAGGGATGCGGTGGGTTAAAGAAGTGTACGTGTATAATTGTGCGTGTGTCTGTCACGACCCCCGCTTCCGGGGCGCGGACTATGAGCTCTACAACTCGAGACACACCCGACCCACACTAACACAAACACCAGAGGAACAATAACGACGACATTTATTACATATAACCCTAACAATAACCCAAAATATCCTCACTCAATCCTATCCACGCATTCACACATCACATTCACACACGTCCAAACTCCCCACCCCGAATATCTGTTATACGCAATAAAAATAGCAAATATATAATAAACAAATATCCTAAATAAAATACAAAAGAAAACTGTAGCTGAAAAGCTTAAATCACGAGCCACTGGACCCCGATGGAAGCACCAGCGTCAAGCGCTAACGCCAGTTAGACCAACGCCTTTGCTTCCGCGAAGAGTCCCTTACAGCACGTGGCTCCTTAAGTAACACAGTATTTTAAATAGCACAATATCAAATATACGATGAACCAAATATGCTTACTAAAACACGAATGAAAATCGAGAAAAATGAATATAGTTCGCAAGCTACTGAATCTCCCCGGCGGGAGCACAAACGACAAGTTCGAATTAAATTAATTCTTTCGCAAATTAGACATTCACAGCACAAAGCTCCTGTAGCTAGCACAATGTTTCAGAATAAACAATATCACATAAACACATGGAGCAAATATCCTTAATCTAACACGACTGACAGTTGAATAAATTCGATATATTTCACTCACCTCACTGGACCTTCTCGCCGGAAGCACAACCGTTAAGCTCAGCTCAGCTCAGCTCGACGCTATTGCTTCCTCGATAAGGCCTTCTGTAACACAGGCTGCCTTTAAAGGTCCGGGTTCAGCAATTAGTCAGTAGAGGACATCGAAAAAAAAATTTCAAAGTCCCTACCTGACACAGAAAGTGCAACCCTGATAGGGCCCCGTGTGATAGGATCCCCGAGCACGCACGTTACTATAGCTGCTGTAGAGTGTCAGACGTCCTTGACGGCTGTCACAGTTCACGAAAACAGGTATACACCATCCAGCTGCCTAAGGTCACTTCCAGTTGCATCTGTCCGTGCGCGGTAACATCCAATTCCCGTGCAACTACGACTGAAAAATATCCAACTTTCATTTTGCCGTACTGGTGAAGCCTGCACCGAGCCGCGACGTCCAGAGCGTCCAAAAAAGGTCCAGCGAATGGTGGCGGTAAGTCCAACATGATATGGTGTGGTCTTTTCACTTTTTGTGGTACAAATATTACTTTTGTTGGTAAGTATATTTCCAACAACAACAAACACCTATGCGCGTGTAGCTGACGTCGTGTTTACAAAGGGAAGGTACTCGTAAATATGTATTATCAGGGGACACCACTCTAATGACCACTTCCTTGTCAACAACAAGAAGCCCTAGCGATCGTAATGTTATGTGTGTTCTGGTGTACAGGACACTAATTTCGGGGGAAATGATGATTGAGGAAATAACAGCAGACGACAGTGGTGAGAAGTAGGCAGAATACATCGATGAACAAGACGAAGAATAGATTGGAAATCTTAGCCTCACTGTTCGTCTCTTCTGTAGTTACTATATATACGTCACTATAGTAACAGCCTGAAACTTTGTTTTTAAATTTCTCTCCTTTATAAATAAGTGTAATAGTTTCTGGGCAATTTTCTATTACACATATTTGTGTTATATACATAATGAAATATGCGATATATTCTGAGCTCTGGTCTGATGTACATTTAGAAGTTTCCACTTTTAGTTGCGATTTGTTTTGGGGGTTCGTGGTGGTTGTCAAGTTTTTGTGTAAATATCTTCAGAACGCCACGCCATTTTCTAGTACAAGACCCGTGTGTGCATGACATAACTATACAAATACCAGTCATTTGATTCTTTTTCAGTGCCACACCAAATGAGCTCACAGAGCAGCAAGCAGCTAATGTGTTATTTCTGTGGATACATTTGTGAAGCTAGTACAAAGTGAAGGTGCATCAGTAATGGAACAACGCCCAATCTCATCACAATACATAACAGATAATCGCAGTGGCAAGGTAAGTTGTGAACCTAAAATGTGTGTGTGTGTGTGTGTGTGTGTGTGTGTGTGTGTGTGTGTGTGTGTGTGTGTATGCTTGGGACAAAATGTACAGGTGGCTTATATTTAGAACAAAATATACAGCTGTCTGAATAGAATTAAATATACAGCTGTCTGAATAAAAAACAAAATATACCTGCAGTTGTCTGAACACAGACAAAATGTTCAGCTGTCTGAATGAAAACAAATGTACAGCTGCTCGCTGTATGAAAACAACATCAGCAATTGTCTGGATGAGAATATAATCAACAGGTCTAGGTAAGGATAAAATAATTATACCACTATAATCAACCTAAAATATATTTGTTCACAAAATAACAGCACATTTCAGTGTGATGAAATAGAGCAATACATGTATGTGCATAATTCATTATGAAACTCACAATCAGGTATATAAGTGGTCTATTGTAAGTTGGCTTGCCACTGATACAATGTATTTCTCATATTTTCCTGAAACCACAAGCTTATGAACAGGAGAAATATGAGTGACAAAAACTTATAATATCATTCTTGGATACCAAAATATTTTATTGCTAGTTTTTCTGTGAATCATGTAAATACATGTATGTATATATTGCTCCATATCATAACACTCAAATGTGCTGCTATTTTGTGACTAAGCCATTTTTAGAAAGCCACACGTACATGCGTATGTGCACACTAATTTTCTGTATTTATTTCTTTTTCAACAGGTTTTGTCCATCCATGACTGTGTTTATGGTTTGTTTCTAGACAGCAGGGCTGTCACAAGGTCAGGTGACTTGAAACTGGTGAATGCACAGCATGGCATCGAGTTTCTGAAGACAGCAAGACCTGTCCGATAAGTTGTCACCGACAGAGTTCTACTGTAATCTCCTGCTACTTTCAGGTAATTATCAGTTTGGTGGCATTTGATTTTGAAGTATGGTACAGGCCGTGCGCTTGCACAAAATCATTTTTGTTTGTAAAAGTGTTATCACATCACACATAAAGTAGCTTATAGTGTCCTGGAAATATTGCTGTCACAACACTAAGTTATGATTTACATATGACTGCTACCTCCACACTGTAAGTATATTTACAAGTTGACAGTAAACATTATTATCATGGTGCCATGGTGGTTTTTCTCCCAAGTCTTCATAACAGCTAGTGCTAGCTACCGGTCAGTTTGCCACTCTGTAATGCATGTATCTTTTTTCCAGTATGAAATAGATTTGTATATTATTACTGACTTGATCGCAGCCACTGAAACATCTGGATCATTACTTTGATGTGTGGCACAAAGGCAAGCGAATTGCATAAAAGGTTTGAGTTGAGCTGTGTGTTTACATGGAAGATTATATCCTTGAGTGTATGCAGAACAAAAACACACGAAACTGTCCTGTCATCGAAATAACCTACTCAGTATAAACTGCTGCTGGTACATTTTCACTTTTGTGCTTTTTTTACTTTCAGGTTTTGCTTTATCTATTATATTGGCCATCTGTTTTCAGTTTCTTTGCTGCTGCCAAAGGCTAAACACCACTTGAAACAAGGGATAAAGCCTGTTATCAACCATCACCACACATTACGAGTGTCCTTGCCAGGCATGATCAAGGTATCATGTCTTATTTATGCACTTATTTTGAGTTTAGATATGTTTCAGTCTCATCATTGAGTGTTTTGAGTGTTAGTCAAGGGGATGTATCTATGTGGCTGAAAATGAAATGGCCCCCCCAAAAACTTTCATTGGCTACAAAGGCTACACAATGCGCAACAGGCTTACCATCCTTGACTTCAACCACCAAGTATGCAAGCAGTATACCAAGATTAGCAACAGGCACTCTGTGGCATACCAGGTAGCACAGCAGAAATATGCATAGTACATGTATGTTACACACTTGTGCAATTTCTGGTACAAGTGCAGTATTGTACATGTCATTTTCAGTATCATTACAGTACATGTATTTGTAGAAATATACTATTTAGGATTGTGACACTGACCATGAAAACTAATTCTTTCTTATGGCAAGTCAGGTGCAGAATCCCTGTTCATGTGCACTGTTTACAGTATGTAGTTATAACAAGGATGAAAAATGAAAGCAGACATGTATGCAATTTATGAAGAAGAATGTCCAAATGTATTGAAAACAAAAAATGTCCAACATTTTGCTTTTACATTCAACTTTAATACTTTCTTGTATAGAGAGTACAAAGTGCACAATATGGAGTATATATTACATGCATGTGTCCATTTATTCATGTCCCAACTACTTGTACAAACAGATGTAAACAATCTCCATGACAGAAAGTAAATTTTAAAAGTTAATGAAAATGTTCTCTTCATTCTGTTTCTTCTCATCAAGGAATGTGCTCCGTGGCCTTGTATCCCCAATGCCTCACTGATGAGAAGCTCTCCAGTTTGTTACATTACCTACGCAGTACAGATGACAAGATTGAGCGACGAGTGGATGTGGTTTTTCAGCAGAAGTAAAGACTTGGAGGTTGGTTTCACACACATACACAACCAGATAGTGCCCTCAGGTAGTTTAGATTGGGGCTTAGAAACTGCCATCTGATTATGGCCACCTGACAAGAGCAACACTGTTTGCTGTTGCCAAGCCCCATATGGCTCTCATGCCACAACTGAAAAAAATCTGTATGTAGAGTGTTGGTGATGTTTGATTGCTATTATAATGTAGGAATTTTATTTGCAAATGTGATGCTATAATTTTTGACGCTGCAAAATTTGACTTCGGTCTGCTTCTTACAAATATCTAGAAAAGTTGGTTCTTCTGTTAACTCGATCAGCTGGATCAAATTCAGTAGTTCTTGTTGTCCATTATTATTAGATGATTCCCACACAAACAGTAGGCCGGATTGTCTTCACTGGTCACGCGCTGATAAGGTGTCGCCTCTACTCCCACATTCGATATGGTCACCAGGGGCTGCTCATCGGTTGAGTGCATCTTTAGTCACCCCCAGGGAAAAGTTGGTTATGTTGGCCTGAAAACATATTCATATAATATCATGTTACCAAGCAGCATTGCAAAGCTACAATGTCTTTTATTATTAGAACAAAACTGTATAAATCGTTTGACCATCACCGAGACAAAGAAATTGTTTGTAAAAGTTATTTTGCAAATCTGTCTTGTATGGAGTTTATTGATTACACTGGCTGTGATTGATTCATTACGGTTGGTTTCATGTTGAGTAGATTATACTGGCTGATACCCGGTAGCCAAGTAAACTCATCTAGAACAGTGTTTGCAGTACATCTTCACATGTACTAACTGACCTTTGTTCTTGTCTTGCAGCTGCCTGCTGAGAGCAAGTTGGGGCACACTGCACTGCATCAGGCTGTTTGCTGTTCCAAAGTTTCTGTGTGACATTGCTGCTAACGCCCCTGCAGTTTGGTGACATGTTTGACACTGGCCAGTCTGTTGTCTCTTCACTGGTTGGACCTGTCCATGAAGGCTGTCTGTCTGCTGTGGAATCATGGCAATATTAGCATTTTGGTGGATAGCAAAATTTAGCATATGATGATAGAACTATATTGCCATATGTAACATTACATTAGGAAATCGTTGCGGTATATATATATATATATATATATATATATATATATATATATATATATATATATATATATATATATATATATATATATATATATATATATATATATATATATATATATATATATATATATGCCTGCATGTGTACCCGCCCCCTCCAGCCCCCCCCCCCCCCCCTCTCCCTCACTTACCAAAACACAGTGACCAAGTTTGAATGACAGCATCATAAGCAAAATATACCATGCATATAATTCAATGACATCACTGAAATTGTTTCTTTATAATTAAAATGGTTGTCTCTGTTCTGTTTGTGTTTTTGCCTCATGTATTATTACAGTTATATATGGTGCAGGAAGTAAAAGTGCACATGTATGTTGTTCTGTAGAGAAGAACCCTATGAGGAAAGAACATCGCTTAGAAATGACAGTTACAACACAATTTATTACTAGATAATATGAATAAAATTGTGTTGTAGCTGTCTTTTCTAAGCGTCTTTCTTTTTTTCGTTGAGTTCGTCTCTGCATTACACACGCTTCGCAGTCACCATTTTGATCTGGACTATGTGGTTCTGTAGGGTACATAGACTACTTGGTCTTGTTGAGGATAGACATACTCATTTCATAAAAAAAATCAGCTGTATTTTTAGGAATTATGACAATCATGGTAATTGTGTTTTATTTATGTATACACTTATTGATGTAAACCTGCCTGTCCCGGATTGGCCTCCGCAGCCACGAAAATGCCTGCAGACGACGTGGGCAAGCCCTATAGAATCTTCGTTTGTGAAGTCAAGCCAAGAGACACTTATTGATGTACTTGACGATTTTGGTAAACTCATAAGAGAAGCCTCACAATGAAAGGCATTTTTAACAGTTTCACTCAGTACAGATATAAACAAATAAACCATACGTTGAAGTGTATTTGAAAACAATGTTTTTGTCACAAAATGAAGATCAAGTGAGATATACCTCTTGCTGTTGTGAACTGATATATTTCCTTGATATTTATTTTTGCGGGTTGAGTCATTTCAGTTTTCTGATAGAGAACATTGCTATATGGAGTAATCAGAAATAAATCCCACATGGTTTGCTGTCAGTGCAAACATAGATAAACTATGAATGAAATATATTGTGGTTAGAATACCAATTACATAATATATATATATCTGTTTCCTAACATTTATTTCATATCTCATAACCATAGCACGAGGTGAAAGAAACCTAATGCTCCAGCCGAAGGGGTGCATGCCTGCATGATGCCAGCTTGCTTTCATCTGCTTCCTAAAGTCAATCGGGCAGGTGGGGGGGGGGGGGGGGGGGGAAGAATTCGCACAACCCCCCAAAAATGGAAAAATTAGTAACATTTAAATTAATTTGGGTCGAGGGCATAAACAGACATAATTATATGGTCTTGTCAAAATAATGTATACATTATTGGTATGGCGAAGGCCGGAACCATCTGCTGCGGCCCTGTATCTAATTATTTTGAAACTTGCCTCTCGTTTGCTCGTGCACCCTTTAGCTTGTAGTTGGTGTATCGGTGTTTGCTGTCAGGCACCTGCATGAGGTATGCATTGGGCAGGGTGCATTGCGTGTGCATAGACAGCAGTTGGTCTGGGGAGAAAATATTATCACTGAACTCATCAAGTTTGCAGACGGTAATTATCTTTTGTGATACAAAAAAAAAAAAAAAAAACAAGATGAGAAGTAAACGACAAAGCAAAATATTACCTAGTGCTTAGATTCTTATAATGGAATCAAATTTTATGTCCGTGTAACACACACGAACAGGCACAATCACATCAATGGGTGACCGTCTTCACTCCTAGAAGCTGATTCAGCTTTTCAAAATCCCGAAAAGCTGAATTTCAGCTGTTTGGTTCAGACAGAACAGGCCTTCAGCCAGCCTGTTCCAAATGCAAAAGTCATACATTCTCATGAGCCCCTGCATCCGCAGGAGCTCATGGGAATGTATATCGCTTGCTGGCCATGGATTTATGGGGCATATTTATGTCCCGTTTACATTCATTTCATAGTCTCGCACTGTCACCCATGCACATCACATTGTTGCATGATGACCTGTAAATTATCTCCCAGGCTTTTGTGAAAAATAAAATCGTTTTGAGGTGGGCGTTTGCGCGTTGCTTAGCACGGGAGTGCTGTCCCTTACACAAACATTATCTAGTAGCTTCCCTTCGTAAAAATGGCGACTACCATAAAGACTTGTTGTTTGCAAACGCTTTCGAGGAAACCTTGTTTTGGATAAATGCGAGGACATAAGAAATGAGAAGACCACGATATAGCATGTTCGACGTACCGTCACCATTCCCTGGGCCATTTTTGGACGCTGTGGACGTCGCTCAGTGCTTCCCAGTACCGGCCCAGAAGTGAAAGTTGGATAGTCATCTTTCGTTGTTGTTGCACGTGAATTGTGGGTGTTACCGTGTACGGACAGATGCAACTGGAAGTGACCTTTGGCAGCTGAGTGGCGTATACCTGTTTGCATGAACTGTGACAGCCGTCAAGGACGTCTGACACTCTACAGCAGCTATAGTAACGTGAATGTTCGGGGATCCCATCTGATGAGGCCCTGTCAGGGTTGCACTTCAAGTCAGGTAGGGACTTCGAATTTTTTTTTTCGCTGTCCTCAACTGACTAATTGCTGAACCAGGACCTTTAAATAATACAATCTCTCAACTCCGTCACTGTGACAACACTGTCACTACGGGGAGATGAAATAAATCTCACAACGTCCTTTACAATATTATAAACAAACAAAACTTTACTTAAATAGGTTAGAAATAATTAAATGGGACGACCTGACCTGACTAAACACGGGGCGTGCCGCGACACTCGCAACAGCACCCAGGTACGGCGTCGTAGCCCCACAAGGCGTAGTGACACAGCCAGCCTCCACTCTCAGTACCACAGCACGGTGGCAGACTTAGCCAGTTAGTTCTTTAAGCTTTAGGCCATTGGATTTGGACCATTGGATTATGATGCACTAAAACACAGATGCAAAAATACATATATAAATAACTAACAAAAGAAACAAGATAATCACATCACCCATCACCCTTCCCGCAACTTTTAATGCCGTCTTTTAAATTTCTTCACCTCTCTCCCGCAACAATAAATTCAACTTCAACAAAATACATATTTACACGTCACCACATGGCTCACTTCCGAATTCACCCTCGACGCTAAATACAAAATACAACAGATGGCATTCACTTCTACATTCTATTCTTACACTTGCCCCAGTACACACTAACCAAAATAATAATAACAGAACAAGCAAACACAAAAAAAAAAAACCCGAGCAAATGGCCACTAAAGAATTGTTGCGTGTACTTACTGCCATCGTGAAGACGCCCCGGCTAGAACGAAGGCAAACAAGGACAAGACAAGCCAGGGGTCAAGTCGTCACAGCTCTTCTTTTCTTCTCCTTCTTTGGACACCGGCTCCAGGACGACCGAAACCGTATCGCAGGGTCGATACAAAAGAACGACACAGCTGCTTGCGGCCTTCAGCAAATGGCGAACCACGCCTGAAAGACCACCCTAGGAGACTGCTGGAAGACGACCGACTTCGTTCGCAGTTGGAAAAGCGACTGTCTAACAATTTGGATAACGTTAGGTTAGCGAAAAAAGCTCAGTAAATCATGTGATTGACATACACGTGAAACAATAACCACCCGATCGCGTAGACCGGGCGATCACGTGCGTCACGCCAGCCACCAAATTCTCGCACGGCAGCAAATACTCGAGTACAGGCCAAATACCCCAGCTAAACTACTCGTACGTCCGGTGACTATCTAAATCCTGTCACCCCTTTAAACTTACTCCCCTACAAAAATTATATGAAAAAAAAAAAAAAAAAAAACCGTGTCGTGACAGTCTGAGAGAGTGTGCTGTTGTGCATGCGCAGTGAGACCAGTGTTTTCCTGGAGAACAGCGCTATACAAGAACTATTTATTATTATTATTATATGAGAATCTATATGCCGCTTGCACGCGGAGCCGTAGTCTTCCGCAATAAGGTGACTTTGACAATGTTTATATATTTTTAGTTTATTAGGTTGAGGATTTACGTAAATACAGTAAATACTTTGTCAACAAGAAGCTTAGATTCTCAAGAGTCCATGCACCTGGCTCATGAGAATCTATGCCGCTTGGACACGGAGCCACAGTCGCATATTAGCCTAACCCTATGTATCTTGTACATGGGATGGCGAGGTCAACGTGTGAACTCGTATAGTGGTCGATTTATATGATCACGGGACTTTACTGAGTCACTGATAAAATAGATATTAGCGGTCATAGCGGTACTGTGAGTTATAAATACATTTAGCGATACCTGTATCTTGCCTTGCGATACCTGTATCTTACCTTGTGATACCTGTATCTTATGCTAACTACCTGAACCTGGCAGGCTCAACTCGGACACTCGGAAGCAGATATTTTTTAACTTCCACGGCCAAGGGCCACACACATGTTTAACCCATTCAGCCCTGACGCACTACAGCAGGAGATCATGATAATTCAAGGGTAGTGCCAGATTAGCTTGGCGTCTGTCGGCGCCAAGCTAATCTGGCACTGCCCTTGAATTATCATGGTCGATCCATCTCCTGCAACTGGTGCATAGCCATTAGATGACGCCTCCAAAATTTGGGAAATACGGCCGTCGGGCTGAATGAGTTAAGACAAAGTCCGAATCATCGGCTCAGGGCTAGTAGTATACCAATGGTCAAAACTTAAGGGCCACTTTTTATCGCGGACGCACCGACAACATTCATTCATTCATTCAGTCCTCTCTGCGCCGTCTGGTGCTTGAGGCGACGGCAAGGGAACGCCACTTTTGTCTGTCAGCTGCTATTTTGGGTGCTGTTTGCAGAGTAAGGCCTCTGTTCTTGAGCTCTCGCTCCACGGTTCGGCGCCACGTCTCCTTTGGTCGCCCACGGTTTCTCTTCCCCTGTGGTGTCCATCTCAGTGCCACCCTTGGTAATAAGTCGGGTGACATTCTGCAAACGTGGCCTAGCCATCTCCATCTCCGTGTGGCGATGGTTTCAGCGATGCTGTCTGCGCCTGCTTTCTTCCATAGTTCCTCGTTTGTAATCATGTTTGGCCAGAAGACCTTCATGATCCGTCGCAGGCACTTGTTCTGGAAGACTTCCAGCTTGCGTTCCGTAGCAGTAGTGGATTTCCAGCACTCTGACCCATAGAGAAGGACACTCAGCACGTTACGCACCGACAACACCACACAAATAATGTAACAATACTTGGAGTCAGTACTTTACTAATTTATTCAGTAACAATTTAATTTTATGTTTTGAGTAAGTCAAGCAATTGTAACAACAGCAGTACGTTAGAATGTTCACACACCCCTCATTTGAAAAGTCACACAAGACTAGTCTAGTCAGTAGGAGTGTACCCACCGTTTGCAGTCAAGCATTCAATGCAGCGTAGACGCATGGAGTTCACGAGGGTTCGGAGAACATGTTGTGGGATCGCTTCCCACTTTTGATGCAGGAACTGAGTAAGCTGGGGGACGCCTTGAGGTGGGGGGTTGTTGCAGACTACACGTTGCCCCAGCACGTCCCAGAGGTGCTCGATGGGAGCCAGATCAGCTGAACGAGCTGGCCACTACATCCTCATGATGCCCCGTTGCTCAAGGTACTCCTCCACCACACGGGCGCGATGAGGTCGAGCGTTGTCGTCCTGCAGAACAGCGGCATTGTCGCCTAAGACCTCAGTGAGAGCTGGCTTAATAAGGGGCTGCACAATCTCGTCCCGATAGCGCAGTCCAGTCAGGGTGCCTCAGATGACGTTAGATCCTGAAGCCTGCCTAGACCATGCCTGAGCCTCCTTCGTAGCGATCCACCTCTTGGACGCATCCATCCGTGAATCGTTCGCCCTGGCGTCTCCAGACCCCGTCCCTGCCGTCGTTGAAGGACACAGTGAACGTGACTCATCAGTAAACAGAACCTGAGTCTACTGGAGTCTGTTCCACCTCACATGTTGACGACACCAGGCAACCCGGGCTCTCCGATGAGCTGGAGTGAGGGGTATTCTCACTGCTGCTCTGCGTGAAGCCAGGCCAAATTCGCGCAGACGTCGGCAGACTGTGCTTCTGCTGACGTTAACGTTTGCAGCTTGCATCAGTTGACGTCGCAGAGTGGTTGACGTGACAGTTCGGTCGAGCAGAGCCGCCACACAGAGGTATCTATCCTCCCTTCACTTTCAGGCGTCCTGAGCAGGGTCGTCGTTCTGCCCTTTTAGTTTCTTGGAATCGTGCCATCAGCCTCTGGATCACTGAATGTGACATCCCAAGACGTATCCCAACTTCTCGTCCGGAAATTCTATCCTGTTACTTCGCTAGCGCCCGGCCTTGATCTACTGGCGTTAGGCTTCGTCGTGGTGGCATGGTTAGAAAAGTGACAAGTATGCCCCTAATTTACCGGTATTTGTAGCGAAACAGAGGTGCTCAGTGTTCACAACTGACCCCTTTAGCACGTGTTTCACGACTTTACCGAGTTTTTCCACCTGCCTGCCTTGGTACGCTTGCCAAAACCGCACCGATTTTCACAAAAATTGACGATGTTTCACGTGCATTTGACACGTTTGTGGAAATTGACGAATTGTTGTCTATTGTTCCCTGTACAGTGGACTTCTAAGGTCAACTTTTAACCCATTTGGATCGAAAAGAACATTGTATTTTATTAGCGTACTTGCGACGATAAACAATGACACAAAAAGTGGGGTGGCCCTTAAGTTTTGACCATTAGTATATGTAATGATATGTGCCAGTGTGAGACTACCAGGATGACTCAGTTTTTTCTTCTTCTCGTAACTGTCATGGAGTCCGTGGAGGCAGAGTCCAGCTCAACCATGCTAGCTCAGGTTTATTTATGCTGCTTCAGATCCGCACGACAGGCCATTGTCAGAGTGAGGCTCATGAGGATCCTCTTGCTGAAACCGTTTTGCATCCATGTTCCTTTTATCCAGCTTAATATCTTTGACGCTGAATTAAATTACACTGATTTCCAAAAACACAGCTTTCATTGGATGCGTGTTACTTTTGCAAGGTCAGTAAAGGCAAACTACCCAACCAGTCTGTATCCTAGAGTTACCAGTCCTGAGCAGTTGGCGGTGGATATGAAAGTGATTAATCTACCTACCTGTGCGGACTTGACACATGGTCTCGTCTTTATCTGGACAAAGACACCGGGCCACGGCCGCCAGCACGTGCCGTGCTCCAGTGCGAGATCTGACGTTGGCGTGCTGGTCTGTGAGTTTGTACCTTACGGCGCTAACACCATAAGGTCCAAAATCACAGTACGTACCTATATGGCCTCTAGCAGCCTCCAAAATCACTCGTTCGGAAGTTGTTTTGGCCTGGCAGCTGGCACCCTTGAGCCATCGTGGTCGAATCGTATTTTGTAGTCGGCCGCGGCTTGTCTCATTCAGCCCAGAATAGCTTGGCGCCCATAGACGCCAAGCTATTCTGGCATCACCCTTAAACTATCATGCTCGATCTGTCTCTAGAATTGTAATGACAGTCCTTCAGAGGGCCGCAACTTCAAAATTTGGGGATTTCGGTCCTGGGGTAGAATGTATAAACAGGAACAGAAATCATGAAACTCCTTTGGGTCTGCGTTTTTGGTCCATATATCTCAAGGCTGAAAGGTCTAAAATCACAGACTAGCACATATCTGTTAGTGTGTTTGCTTGTCACATAAGCTCAGTTTTGACTGTTTGTTTTGTCAGTGTGTGAGGAAAATGTTGACATTTGTTTGATAAATTTGTAGCGCTCCAGGTCGTTGAAGCGATCTGCTCCACGGCAGGCTTTGATTAGTAAAATTCGCAGATACAACGGGTTATTAATGTTGTATTAACTCAGCTAAGACGTTTCTACCCTTCTTTTCACAATCCATGTGTGAAGGCTCACGTGCCAGAGGGTTTCCGCGGACTTTCGAGCGTAAACGAAGGAGCTCTCCTGCGTACTAAAGAGAAAAAGAACAAGAAAGTCTTTAGTTATACGACATTCAGACTTCATAAGTTAACTCATTCTACCCCAACACCGAATTCCTTAGATCTTGCCGTTGTCCTCTGAAGACTGCATTGCAGTGCAGGACACAGATCGACCATGATAGTTCAAGGGTGATGCCAGAATAGCTTGGCGCCCATAGGCGCCAAGCTATTCTGGCATCACCCTTGAACTATCATGGTCGATCCTTATCTTCCTGTGGTGTGTCTGGGGTAGAATGAGTTCAGTGAGCCGTCTTGTCCAGCATCATTGTAAGACGTTCTAAAAACATTTATGAAGGAGATATCGCGAACTATTTAACCGTTTAGTGACTGGTGTAGGTCGCTTTTTCCCGTACCGGGCCAGCTGTCACAGACTGTGCTTCTGCAATTTTCGTTAATTCAAGTCGAAATAAAAACAAAACAAAAAAGCAAACCCAAACAAACAAACAAAACATTCTAGATGTTCCAGGAACATGGAGTCAAAGTGGTGTCAGCAAGAGGTATAGATCCTCATGAGCCCCCGCGACTGCGGGGGCTCATGAGGATCTATACCTCTTGCAGTTAGGTGGTGTTCAGATTTTCTCGGCACTGAATGGGTTAAATTGCAAAGATAGTGAAATCGCGCATACTTTTTAGTCAGGACTTGAACCTGAGGCGATAATCATTCCCGGCGTGTCTTCCGCCCCACGGGTGGGGAGGCCATCTTTGTCAGCGTTGCTAAGGGCAACCGACGACTCTTTCATTCTTGCACGACGGAAACCACGGCAAAGCCCTGGGCATTTCCTGTCTACTCCATCAACGATCTCTTTTTATCTGCAAGTGGCATAGATTCCCATGAGGCCTGGACGATTTTGAGCCCTTTAAGTCTACTCATCTGAAAAGCAGATCCCCTTCAGTTCACGTTTGCAATGGGCACAGATTTTCGTGAGCCCTGTTCGAGTCATTTTCCCGGCTTCTATTCCGTCAGTCTAACAAAATCCCATTTATTTTCTGTGTATGATGCTTTACGCGTACAAAAATCACCTGCTTGTAAGGGTTACGCATCTATATTCTCATGAAAAGTAGCGTCTCTTGGAAAGGGAAGGTAATTGTTGCAGTAGATAGTCAATGATATTTCCTAGTTAGTAAAGTGGTGTACGCGAATACATGTTTCTTGTTAGCCCCTTCGGCTAGTGTCGGTAGCGCTTTTTGTCGAGGTGATTCCAGCAGAAATCACCTCGACAAAAAGCGCTACCGACAGCCAAAGGGTTTAATGTCATCACTTTCCGTCTCTCGTCTTGCGCGTTTAGGTATGTGTTCCTACGATAGAAGAGGTAATTGAGTGCTACGGTTTGCATGGGCGTTACAAGTTACATTCTTGTGCGAACACCTGCGGTTGTACTCCCGCTATGGTAAATTGCCTGGTGACAAGCGGCTAGCAGATTGCTGGTCGGCTCAGCTTGTGGTTTGTACTGTCTGACCCCCTGGCTTCTGGTTTGTGTGATTTCGCTTAGATACACGCATGGTAAAAGGTCACACGTACATGCATCAAAAGGGCTTTTGATTTCACAAACAAACAAACAAACAAACAAACAAACAAACAAACAAACAAACAAACAAACAAACAAACCTGTTTCGAAGGCTAATATATTAACTCATTCAGCCCCAACGCACTACAGCAGAAGATAGATCGACCATGATAATTCAGGCGCCCAGCTCATCTGGCACTACCCTTGAATTATCATGGTCGATCCATCTCCTGCAACTGGTGCATAGTCGTTAGAGGACGCCTCCAAAATTTGGGAAATACGGCCGTGGGGTTGAATGAGTTAATAAGACAGGTTTGAGTCCACGCACCACCAGTACTGATGTGCTTGGATTTATTTCTTTTACTACAACAAAGACAAGAATTGTTGATGTTAATCTTTAGCGACGTATATAACTTCACTTAGAACGAAGTCCGAGGTAACACGCGTCGGATTTAACAACACATGTTCAGAGGCCCCGACAGCACTCCTTCTAACATAATGCAAATCACTTCGCTTCTGATACAACAGCACGAAAAGTGGGCCTGGCCATTTGTTATATCCCGGAGTTTACTGATGTTTGCATTTTTGGCAGGAGAGAAGTTGGGGGTGAGGGGCGCGAAATGTGACTGCCTTGCTGACAGGGCTATATTCATCAGTCTAGTTATGTCTCTTTGACTTACTCCTTCTCTCCAAAGCGTAGCCTCTATACTCTTTGACTCAGTAGCGAAGCACCTTGCATAGTGGCCAGAACAGGACTAAGCTCACTCATGCAACCGAGTCTTTGTTCTCTCTACTCCTCCCCCTATTCTACTTTCTCTACCCCTACACTGACCGCTGACCCTCTGATACCCCCCCACCCCACCCCCACCACCCCTTCACCACCTCATCACCTCACCACCCCACCCCGCGGCCCTCTTCTCCCGCCTCCATTCCGTCACACACACCTGCAGGTTGAAACGTTTTGCACCGATCACCGTCGACGGTTTTCGCAGGTCATCAGACATTATTGGCGAACCTTAGTACATATCTCACAATATCTCTGTCGCAATCAAATCCACGTGAGTTAATAAATACTTGTACTATAACAGTCCAGCCAGTCTGGTTTTGAAATTGCGTCCATTAATAAGCAATGAATGATCTCCCGCAGCTTGGCGTCCAAAGAAGAAGGGGGAAAAAAGACTTTTGAAGAGAAAGTGTTAAAACTTACACATACACTTAATTTAAAAAAAATCTCGCGTGATGCGTGGCAGTTCAGTTTCAGTTTCATTTTATTCAATCTCGGACCCACTGGGGGCATGAGAGAAATGACCCCCCCCCAAAAAAAAAAAACAAACATAAATGTGCTCAATAAAATAAATATAACAATGACATTGAGACTAAAGTAAGCGTTAGATTATTATTATTATTATTATTATTATTATTATTATTATTATTATTATTATTATTATTATTATTATTATTATTATTATAATATATATATATATATAAATACAACACATGTACTTTCAACAGCACAAACAATTAACATACGTATATAGATCATATTAAGATAAGATCTGTGTGTGGTGGTGGTGGTGGTGAGTGTGTGTGTGTGTGTGTGTGTGTGTGTGTGTGTGTGTGTGTGTGTCTGCGTGCGTGCGTGTGTGCGTGCGTGTGTGTGTGTGTGTAACAGACAGGAAATGATACGCATCACGCAGAGTACATCCTGAAAATTCGAGATGTTAGCCATGGCTAACCTCTCAAACCTTCAAGATGCACCCTACGTGACGCACACACTCTCATTTCCTGTTTGTTGTATAGCAATTCGGACTTAATGATAAATAATATAGTAAATTGCTGACTCTCGGTCACGCTTCAGTGGACTCGGTCGTGGCCAACAAAGCGTGACGAACACCTATGAAATCTGTACCGACTCAACCAAACAGTAGCAGATCTAATCATGCATGACCTCCTCCACATGAGAAGGAGAGGTGGAACCGAATACATTAATTTTCTCGCCCTAACAAGATGCATAGATTGTCATGTGCCCCTGCAAATGCAGGGGCGCGTGAGAATCTATGCCTCTTGCAGGTGAAAAAAAATTATGAAAAGATTATTAAGTCGCACACAAAAATTGTCACGCATGGCTGAGCAGCCTCAGCCATGACGGAAATCGTGTTATGGTGTTAAGAAGGTTAGCAAACCAGTTTCTTGATATCTACAAGAGGCATAGATTAGCATGAGCCCCTGAAGTCGCAGGGGCTCACCAGAATCTATGCCTTTTGATGTACAATGCTGGGTTAGCGTTACAGTTTACGCTCTAACTCTAGTCCTTAGCGATACTGAGAAAAAGGAGGATGAAATAAACACGCAAGTTGTTTCCAATCGTCGCAATAGAAAGGAAAATACCGTAGGGACAGGCTGGATTAGTTGATCTTCAAGCTAACTGAAACAGGACTGCCGACGGCAAGATCAGAGGTAGTCGCCAGCGTATTGATCAGGGGCGGTTAACATGTAGTAGGTAACACACACAGAGAGAGAGAGAGAGAGAGAGAGAGAGAGAGAGAGAGAGAGAGAGAGAGAGAGAGAGAGAGAGAGAGAGAGAGAGAGAGAGAGAGAGAGAGAGAGAGAGAGAGAGAGAGAGAGAGAACCGAACTGAACCATAATGACATGAACAACAACAAAAAAAAAACGTTATTCTCTATGGATAGAGACAGTATGCACGTACGTCTGTTTAAACGTTTTAAATAGAACACTAGGACACGGTAACAAGTACAAGGAAAAATGAAAAAGGAAAGAGAGAGAGAGAGAGAGAGAGAGAGAGAGAGAGAGAGAGAGAGAGAGAGAGAGAGAGAGAGAGAGAGAGAGAGAGAGAGAGAGAGAGATTTGCAGTTGTGTATTGTGTCCTCACAGTAACAGTGGCTCCTTTCCTTTGCAGGAATCGATGTTTTGTTATTTTAACACATTCTACCCCAGGACCGAAATCACCCAGTTTTGAAGTTGCCCTCTGAAGGACTGTATTACATTTTTTTCGAGACAGATCGTCCATGACAGTTCAAGGGTGGTGCCATAATAGCTTGGCGCCAATGGGCGCCAAGCTATTCTGGCATCACTCTTGAACTATCATGCTCCATCCATGTCTTGATGTGGTGTGTCGGGGCTGAATGAGTTAAACAACACACAGCATGATTTCTTTGTTTTCAATAGCTTCACATTTTCCACACAGAAACTATTCTGCAGCACATCGGCTGTTAAACACAGCCTGAAACTCTCGCGAGAATACTGCTTTCACGAGAGCAAAAATTGTGTTTTGAGAAATGACAAAACATGCTCGTGTTTTATTCAGTAAAAGCCCCTTAGCGAAGATGTATTGCTCTACAAGTGAATAAAATACAGAATCTGGATTCATGGCTGGGTCATGGTCATTTATTAAATTTGTGCAGTATGGGTGTTAACACGCCGCGACTCGTATGCCCTGGGCCCAGGGCGACATCAGATTACCATATTTTTTAACCTCCAGGACTGAAAATACACTATAGGCCCTGGGCCGCCGTGAACTGAAATATAAGTGGATAAAGACCCTAATAATATCTGAAAATAATTTATCTTTTTCCTTTCCTTCCTCTCCCAACTGTCGAAACACTGTATAAAATTGCTATAATACAACCTAAATCTAACCAGCTAGTCTCTGATCATCTCTGATGCCATAGGGACAATAAATTTTAACTAACGTCAACGTGTTAAAAGAGTTGAGTTTCACAACCAGGCTTTTCACACTCATCGTATGATTTTTACAAACACTGGAATCTACCCCTAGTGAGCTGAGAAAATTAAATTAAACATCATCCTGCTGCAAGAGGTATAAATCCTCATGAGCCTCCGCAGTTGCGGGGGCTCATGAGGATGTATAACTCTTGCTGAAACCACGTTGTATCCTTTTTTCTTTGATGTCTGGGGTTCCCTGACATTGAGTGTAGAATGATTCTGAAACACAGCCTGCGTCCACTGGCAGGGGAGGGATTAAAGTTTTGCAAGTCGAATGGTGACTTTCGGAGGTACACTGTACTAGCCGTGGGGGATGGATCGGCCCTGATAATTTGAGGTAGTGCCAGATTAGGTTGTCTAATGTCCAGGGCAATCAGGCCGGTCCTTCCTCTCGCAATTATGTCAGTCTTAAAGGAGTGGACGCAGATTACACGTGTTTCTGAAATCTATATTTATGATGGAAAAAACACTGTTACGTGGTAGTGGTCGTAGCGTCATGCAGCCACACCAGACACACTCACCTAGGTTTTTTTTTTGTGTAGAAAAACCTCACACGAAAAAACCTCACTCGGATGCAACTCGTCATACGTAGCACAAGGTTGTAGACCTCACTGGCCGGATTAACAGTTCCAACAGTACTTTATTCTCACGATACACTTTCAGCACAGTGCATCCATACTTTAATGCACTATCTCTCGCAAATGCATCCTCATTGTGATACACTGTCTGACTCTCTTACAATGCATGCACATACTTTCTAACTCGCTCTTTTATAAATCACGGCCTTTTCCAGAACAATCCCGCAAATTACTCAACTCAACCAACCAGAAAAGAAAACGTAACTACAATCATTAATATTCATTAAAAGGAACACTCTAGATTGTTCTAAATCTTCCACGAAAATCTAGGTGTATTACGTAAACGTCATGAAATGTAACCAACATGACGTGGTGTACTACAAAACTTTCACGTAGCCATGTTTGAGGTCACTAGAACAATCACGCTTTTTCCAGAACCTTCCAGCCTCCGGATTTTGCTACAAATTAGCGAAACGTGGAACATTCTAATCACACACACACACACACACACACACACACACACACACACACACACACACACACACACACACACACACACACACACACAAATCGATCGCAATTCTCCACGCAAAAGAAAAACGAATCATACGAAAAAGGTACGTGATTCTAATCTAAAATAACTCAGCTGAACATGGGATCTTTTTCTATGATCAACACACATATTCCCTAACAAGAATAACGCAACCACAAAAGAAGTAAACACCCAACAAAAGTCCTTGTTAACTCGGCGCCAAAGATCCAGAGCCGCCAATATGAATATATGGCATATATGGAATATGAATATAAAGTGGTGTCAGCAAGAGACATAGATCCTCATGAGCCACAGCAACTGCAGGGAGGCGGTGGACATGAGGATCAGGATCTCTATCTGTATCTGTTGGGTTGTGTTCACTTTTTCTCGGCAGTGAAAGGGTTGCTTGACACATTGGCCATGAAATGAAAAGTACTAACTTTGGGAGTTATCTAATGAAGACCATAATATGACAGTTCACGAATGACCGCGATAGTTCACGGGTAGTGCCGGCAAAATAGCCTGGCGCCTTCCAAGGCACCACGGTACGGTGTTCTGGCACCACCCTTGAACAATCGATCTATTCTGGCACCGCTCTCAAATTACCATGGCCGATCCGTATCTTTTGTAGTATGTTAGAGCTGACTGGACTATATGCTGACATGCTACAATAGAGTGATGATCAACAGGCGCCAAGCTATTCCGACACCACCCTCGAACTATCATGGTCGATCTGTCTGCAGAAGTGTGATGTGTAGACTTTAAAGGATGTGAAAAAAATTGATAATTTCATCCTCAGGATATACTGGGTTAAAGGGTGAATTCCACTGCCACTTGACTCTGCTGTGCCTTCCTCTCTCCTCCCCGCCATCTTACCCTATTCCCCCAGGAACACCTCCACCCCCCCCCCCCCCTGCCTCATTTCTCCCCGGGAGCGCGTGTTTGGGGCAGATGGCCCCTTTATGCAGACATCGGAACTTCAGTGAACACCAGAAGTGTCCCTCCTTATGAGAAAAACATGCAAACCGGCAGGCTAGAGCAGCAGTGTGCACGGGCTCGTGAGGACCAATGTGTCTTGCAGATAGATTTGGGTTTTTAAATAAAATCGTTGTATCACGCATGAGCCGCTGCCAGAAAATGATTGCAAATCAAAGCAGATTTCCATGCGCTCATGACAAAGTGAACGTTTTTTGTTTTTTTTAGTTGACGCGTGGCGTGGATTAAATAGTTATAATTGATAGTTATAATGAGCCTGGGTTTTGCGGTAACCAGCCAGCTAACCAACCATACGAAATCCAGTTCAAAAGACACACTGGTTGTCTTCCTCGATTCGCTGCCGCCTCAGCGTTAGCAAATCGAGGGAGACAACCAGTGTGACAAAAAGACTAACAACTAAAATGCATTGACAGTAACCAAGAAATAAAGAAAACACGCCTGGGAATAACAGGAACAGTGGTGTCGCATTTCTTTTGCTCGTCGGTTTAACCTATTCAGCCCTGACGCACTACAGCAGGAGATGGGTCGACCATGATAATTCAAGGGTAGTGCCAGATTAGCTTGGCGCCTGTCGGCGCCAAGCTAATCTGGCACTACCCTTGAATTATCATGGTCGATTCATCTCCTGCAACTGGTGCATAGTCGTTAGATGACACCTCCAAAAGTTGGAAAATACAAGCGTCGGGCTGAATGAGTTAAATGTGAGTGTGTGCTACGAGCCGGCTTTTCAGGTACATCGACAAGTCTCTATGGTATGGTTTCGTGTATTTTTCAGATGTTAGGACGCCAGGGTCTCATGCGCCGTTTGACCGGCGGTCAAGCTTTAAGCTGTGCGGTCAAGCGGACCTCGCTCCTGATTAGATCGGGCCAGTCTGACGGGCTTAGACCAGTGTGATTGGACATGCGACGTTCTAAATTCAATACCCTGTCTCTCCTCAGCTGGACGACGAAGGTGGTAAACGCCATCCATTCTAACAGACCCCCAAATTTGTCCATGGAGGTATATACCTTTTGCAGGTTGACGTTGTATGGAAGTTTGAAAGTCGTTTGACGCCTCGCGTCCTTCCCAATCCGTCCTCACAACTGTGGTTCCAGTTCCTCCCCTCCTTACCCCCCCCCTCCCTCCCCCGTACCCAAACGTCCGCTCACCCACGTCTCCTTGGCCCAATCTCCCCCCTCGCCCTCCCATCCGCGCCCGCCCCCACACCTTTCTAGAGCCTTTATCCACGTTTCTGGCGGGTACCTCTGTGCTCGTGACAAACAGTCAGATCCGGTGGGCTTTCAGTTTCAGAGTATGGTACACTGGCCTGTTGGCCACGCGGAGGCGCACAGTGTACCCCAAATAACGACCCCGACCCCTTCACTGTCGGTACACGGCAAACACCATTTTAATGCAAGAGATATAGATCCTCATGAGCCCCCGCAGTCGCGGGGGCTCATGAGGATCTATACCTCTTGCTGACCAAAAATGGCTTCAAGTGTTCCTTTTAATTGACAGTGAGAGTAAAAAGATATTTTGTTCTTGAAAAATGATGCTGTGATAAAAGAGGGCATTAGCACACAAACGGAAACGGGGAGGAGGGGGGCGGGGTGGGGAGGGGGGGGAGGAGAGGATCAGAAATGGGGGTGGTTGAGGGTACGGTGTAGGGTCTTGGGGTGGGGTAGCGGCCATGAGGGCAGGGCGTGGCTGAGGCTGAATGGTCCACCAGTTTTATACAGCCATTGTCCAGAGATGACTACCACGCTTGGCTGGTTAAAGGAAGAGAAATGGCTGTGACCCGCGGTGCAGCCGAATAGACACCCCAGCAAGCATTAGATGCTCGGGCAGAAGCCTGCCGTCTGTGCGCGGGCAAATGACGGCAGACTTCAGCAGCGCGTGGGCCAACCGGCTGCGGCCGACTCCGTTCCGACTGGAGGGCCTCAACCTTCTGGGGTACAGGTGAAAGTGTCAGAGGCTGCGTATAGCGATAAAAGCCTATTTTCATGCACGCTTCTTTGTCTGTCAACCGAAATCAATTCACTATCAGCAAAAAATCCATCTCTCTCTCACATCTTAGTTTCACTTGACATGTAGCTGAACACCTTTGTTCAAGTCGCAGTCAATGGATCACATCAACTCTTAGTTTCACTTGACATGTAGCTGAACACCTTTCTTCAAGTCGCAGTCAATGGATCAGCTCTTATGGCTTTTTAACACCTTGGCTATTTTTTTAATATTTAATGTATTCAGCTGTGACATCTGTACTCGAGCATGAGGGGGATGGAAAGTGCGAGTTTTGTTCTTGTATATGTGATAATAGTTTTTTTTATACATATAATGTATGTCAATATTAGCATAAATGTCTGTATTATTATAGTTGTCAGTATTAGTATAGTTGTCAGTATTTCATAGTTGTCAGTATTAGTATAGTTCTTAATTCTTCGTGCATGGGTGCCTGTGTCCCTGGGTGTATGTATGTGCGCATGTCCGTCTTATCCATTTTTTTATTACTTCAGTTGACTTGATATATTATTCGTTCCCGGAATTGCCTCTTCGTGGGATAAATAAAGTTGTTTGACTTGACTTGACTTGACGTGGTTCATCAGACCTGATCCAAAATCTGGCGTAGGTTCTGACTGCGATTCTGTCCTCTGCAAACTGAGGCCGAGTCTTTATTCCTTGCCCCATCCATGGATTTGACCATGAGGAGGCGCACAGTTTACCCCACATAACGACCCCGACCCCTTCACTGCCGATACGCGGCAAACACCATTTTAATGTAAGAGGTATAGATCCTCATCAGCCCCCGCGACTGTGTTCCTTTTTTTGGACAGTTTTATATTATGTTCTTGAAAAATAATGCTTTGATAAAAGGGGCATTAGCACAAACAACATGAGGAAAGGGAGAGGATGGGGGGGGGGGGGGGGGAGGGGGGGGGGGGGAAAGAGGATTTTGCATTGTGAAGAGGTGTACGATGTACCTGAAGACCTAATGGAACAGCGTAAAAAATAACACTTTGTAACTATCGCAAAACTGCCTGTCTTGCATACATTCAGCTTTGAATGCGACAACCGAGGTCACGTAAAGGTTTCACCGGGTTTGCATTGTTGGTTTTACTTCTAGACGTTTTCTTAGCACAAAAGGGTACTGATGCCCTGGGAACATTTAAATCCAGGATAGGGCGAGATGTACCAGCTCGGTCAAGCCTGACCGAGACCGTTTATTTCCGTTACTGTTACTTCTTCTCTTTCTCGTCTCGGTGGAGCTGGGTGGCTTGGTGGTAGAGCGTTCGACTCTCGTCCGAAAGGTCGTGGATTCGAAGTCAGCTGGGGTCAAAATTTGTACAGACCTCTTTTCGGTGCCCCGTCTTTGAAAGTTTAACGTTTTTTTTCCCTCGTCTCTAACATGGGAGTGGGGGGGGGGGGGTGAGGGGTGGGGTGGGGGGTGGGGGTGGGGGAGTCTACAAGCCCTGGGTTCAGTTGTATGAGTTAGCTTGGTGCTGAAGTGAACTAGGCCGCGAAAGACAGTAACTCCGTTTCTTGTGAAAAGCAAGGCTTTCTTTGTATTACAATGAAAATCCCGCCTTTCACAAAAATGGACTTGCTGTCTTTCTGAGGCTGATTTGTTAAAATTTGCTTATTGTCCTGTGAAGGCCAATTTACAGATTAGGAGATAAATCAACCATTTTAGTTCAAGGGTGGTGTCAGCTGGGGTCAAAATTCTGGCACCACCCTTAAAATATCATAGTCAAATTTGTCAAGCAATGAGAGTATCAGGATGAAAAGGGTTATGCCTTTACATGACAGCCCATTTTTTGTGTAATGCAAGATTTTCTTTGTATTACAATGGAAATCACACGAACCAGGTTTACTCTCTTTCGCAATCTGCTTAGGACAGAGTTATACTCAGACTGATCTACTTCGCCGTTTTCGTGACTCGGCGGATTTTCAAACGTCATGATGACACAAGAGGACATAGCCCTTGAAGTCTGACGTCAGACGCTTTACCCCAATTACATGCAAAAACACACGCGTGCGCATCGACCCGCATCAATGCAATTTTGGCGCCTGCTCCGCCACCATCTGCTAGTGTTTTCACATCGACCTGTTCAGTCTCGGCCATTAATTCTGTCCCCATTTTATGTTAACCCCTTCACTGAAGAGACGGAAAAAATGAACACGATCCACGCGCAAGAGGCATAGGTCCTCATGAGCCCCCCTCCCCTTCCCCCTCCCCCCTCCCGCAGTTGCGGGAGCTCATGAGGATCCATGCCTCTTGCTGACACCAGTTTGTATCAGTGTTCTGTGGATGGCTGGGGCTCTTTGTCGTTGAATTAGCAAGTCTTTATATTAGAAACATAATCTGTGATCACTGGCAGTGAAAGGGGTCCATTTGCAATGAAACTTGTCCGGTGTCTCTGTTGCAGAAAAAAGAGAGTGGGAGTTGGGTGGGAGTAGGGGGGTGGGGAGGGGGCAGGCGGAGAAGGGAAATGCATTAACCCGGTTAGTGCCAGTTGACGCACATTGTGTTTCTGCATTCTTTGTTAACCCATTTAGCCACAGCACCTTACAGCAGGAGATTGATTAACCATGATAATTCAAGGGTAGCGTCAGATTAGCTTGGCGCCTTGAATTATCATGGTCAATCAATCTCCTGCATCTGGTACATAGTCGTTAAGTAACACTTCCAAACTTTGGGAAATGCACCCGGGGGTGGGGGGGTGGGAGAGGGGGGGTGGGAGGGGGGTGGGGGGGGGAGGGGAGGGGAGGGGGGGGGGGAGGGCGGAGCTTTGGGTATTTGTTCTTCCTCGCTGGAATACAGATCTCTTGCCGAGAACCAAGCTGCATGTAGGCTGCATTTTTATCTGAAGCTAGTTATATGAGGCAGGTGCACTTCACACAGGAAGAAAATAGAGACAGGGGGAGAGAGCCAGAAAAAAATCTCGTATAGCCAAAGGAACGTGTTTTAACTCGAAGACCGACCACATTATCTGAAAAAGCAGAGGCCTCAAGGGCTTTGGCGCCCTGGTTTCCTAGACTGACAAGCTTCTTGGTGTATATCCTCCCATCTTCGACGCGCGCAGATTTGCATGTACCTTGCAGCCGCAGTGGCTTATAAATAATCACGCAGTGTCTCTTGTTGGCAAATGTCAGCCTTTCAGTTTTCTTAGGCCGCGTGTGATATTGATAAAGGGGAGTTCAAGTTGGAACAAGACATTTCTTTAACCTTACCCTTTTGCCTCTCTGCTGGACGCATAGATTTTCATTAACCTTTGTAGCCGCAGAGACTCATGCTAATCATGCATTATCTCTGTCTGGTAATTATTGGCACTTTTATGTGTACTTTATTGGTCTGGACGGGTAAGATAAAGGGGGTTTCAATTAGATCTAGATAGGCTTTTGTAAACATTAATAAATAACCGTATCTTTTCATGCGAAGAACACACAGATTTTCATGGAGTCTTGCATCTCTGAGGGCTCAAGATAGTTAACTATGTCTCCGATTGGCAGCCTGATAGTGATGCTTCTTTACGTAGATGTAGGTCCCTAGGTGAAGGAGGATAAAGGGGTTTCAAGCAGAAACTAAGGCGGATTATTTCTGGTATTCGCATTAGAGCCGGGAGTAAAGCCAGAATTTTCCTGTGAAGAGTGTCTGAAATCCGGCCCACCTCCTCTCCTGAAGGAATAGAACTAAATTACCAGCAAGGGATGCCGTCATGCCCTCGTCAGCCAGACATTTTTTACGCAGCTTTTTTGACAAGTAGATCCTCGTGAGCCGGCCTTGCAATCGCAGGAATCATGAGGATCTATGTCTCTTGCAGATATGGGTGGCGGCATTGTCTGTACATTTCCTGAGAAGGGGAAAGGTAGTAAATACCACTAGTTTCAAACAACGATTAGGGTTTGTGTGTTTTTCTCCTTTTTAATGTTTCCGCTTACAGTTTCTTTTCTCTCTGGCGTCGTCTTTTTTCACCATTAAACTTGCAAACTTGATTATCGAGAAAATGCACACCTCGAGGGAGGACGGGCGTAGAGAAAGACTACATTGTAGCAATGTCAGTGAAAGTGGTGTGAAGGGAGAGTGGTGGAGATGGTGAAAGGAGGGCTGGTGTAGAGGGTAGGAGGAAGTGAAGGGAAGGGAAGCGTAGGGTAGGTGTGTGTGTATGTGGAGAGGGAGTGGGGGTGGGGGGTTGGTGGGGGGGGGGGGGGGGGCGACAAGCCAAAACTAAAAACAAGACGGTAAAAGAACAAAAGCTAAAGAAACATACCGCGTCTGGCTTTCAACAAAACACAGAGAAAGCAGAATCAGGAATGCATGAATCAGGCGCCTTGCTAGTCGAAGCGAAAACAGGGAGGGAGGGAGGGAGGGAGAGAGAGAGAGCCGGAGATGATGATGATGATGAAACTATATTTATCAACGGTAAAAAGTTTTGACAGAAACAAATCGTCATTTTACAAACTTGCCGTTGCTAACATCTACAACATAAAATAGGTTAAATAATAATAATAATAATAATAAAGAATTATATTTACACACATTATTTCATGCAACAATAATATTAAAAAAAATTAAAACAATAATAATAATAAAATTTAAAAAATAACTTACACAAAATAATAGTAACACTCAATATTCATCTTATACCCCCCACTCCCCCCCCCACACACACACACAAACACTATACATAAATGCATGCATTACATGAAAGTATTAACCATCAGGGTTTGTTTAAATAAATGCCCAGTGATGTTATGTTTGGCTCATCAGGTAAACGAAAATTTCGTTTTAAAGATTCCAAGCGAGGCTATAGTCTTCAAATTAATGTGCAGGAATAATGTTTTATACAACCGGTCCAGAAAATGATAAACTAGTTTTAAAGAGGTCACTTCTAGGCAGAGGTAGGGGTAAAGTATTGTTCCTTGAGGTCCGTTCGCGTTCTTGCTGTGGCATAAATTTGGTGGTTAGATACTGCGGTGTCATGCTATTTAATATCTTGTGCATGAGGATGCATTTGTTGAAATTAAGTTTTTGACGCAGGCCGAGAATGTTTAGATGTCTAAATTTGTCTGTGGTAGGAATGGGTCGCGTATCTATCATTTTGATAGCTCTTTTATGTATAGAGTTTAACCTGTTCATGTGAACATCACTACAACCGTCCCACACTGTGGAGACATAATCAACGTGAGACTTGATATGGGCATGAAAAAACAGTTTACGAGTATGTGTATCCGTTACTTGTCTAAGCTGGGACAACAGGAAAGTGTTTTTAGCAATGGTTTTACAGACTGTATTTAAATGCGTCTCCCAACATAGTTGTTCGTCAACGTGTATTCCCAAGAATTTACGCTCTGTGACTTGTTCTATCGGTTTAGCGTTCAGTTGTAAATGTAACGGCTGTGGTCCGTCGGCGTTGGTGTTTTTGTCGTGTAGTGATTAAAATACTCCTTGTTTTTCCTGGATGAAGAACCATATGATTCTCTCTACACTAGTAGGAAACCTCGCTGAGACTACTTTGTAAGCGAAGGTTAATGTCAGCTGTTTTTTTTACCCGAAACATGGAGGCTCGTATCGTCCGCAAACAGGTTGCAGTTGACATCAGTGTTAGTAATATGCAAAGGCAAATAATTAATGAATGTTATAAATAGAAGAGGTCCCAAGATCGACCCCTGGGGGACACCGTAGTTAACTTGTCCTTGTTTAGAGTATTTTCCATGGGTATATACTTTTGTTTTCTGTCTTTTAGGTATGATCTAAAGAATTCTATGGCAGTTTCACTTATATGGTATGCTGCTAGCTTCTTTAAGAGAATGTCATGGTCGACAAGATCAAATGCTTTTTGTAGGTCTTAGAAAACAGCTCCAGACATCAGGTTTTTATTTATTGATTCCAGCCAGCTGTCTACAATGTGTCAGTGCTGACTGACATGAGTGTTTCGGTCTACAGCCGGACTGATGAATATTTATGAAATTGCCCTTTTCTAGAAAATCGAGAAGGTGTTTTTGTATGCATTTTTCAAGGGGCTTTGACAGGGCCGACAAAAGTGAGATAGGACGGTAGTTATTGACATCTTCAAGATCTTTTGATTTAGGGATTGGAATTACCTTGGCCTCTTTGAAAATAGTTGGAAACGTGCTGTGTTTTAGACAGAGGTTAAAGATATAAGTGAGTGCCTCTACCGTATATGGTAGTGACATTTTCAGAATTTTGTTGTTGATACCATCCATCCCGGTGGACTTTTTGTTCGGCATGCTAGAAATAAATTTGCCGACTTCAGCGACGGTAATATCAGGAATGATGAATGTCTGCAGTATATTTTTGGCCTCACAGTATTTTTCCAGTACACTAGGAACTTGGTACTCTGCGTTACTACTTGCAGCTGACTGAGCAAGTGTTTCAGCTGTCGATAGGATGTGGTTATTTAAAATATCAGCTGACAAATGGGATGGATTTTCAGGGGCTGATTTACCCTTCGTTATAACGTTCAGGGCTTTCCACCCCTATGCTGTATCTTTTTTTGTCCCTCATCATTTCCTGGAAGAACAGTTTTTTTTGACGCTCTCACTGGGCATTTAACACGATTTCGGTGTTTCTTATATTCATCAAACTGTTTTTCTTTCTTAAGTTTGTCTCTAAATGACATGGCCTGTTTGATATCTACTGTTAACCAGGGTGGCAGGGTAGAGTGCTTAACTCGTTTTTCTTGTATGGGCGCATGCTTATTTAGGACCCCAAGGAATAGATCCATCCAGCACGACAGGGCACTGTCAGGAGAAATGTGGTTATACACGTCACTGAAAGGAGTATTGCGCAGATCCCGCAGAAAGTCGCCGTTATTAAATTTTTGGAAAGAACGATATTTAATTGTTTTATGCCTCTTTGTCTAGTTTCATGGAGACTGTACAACATACTGGGTTATGGTCACTGACAGTTTAGGAGGGAACATGTACATTTGATATTTTATCATCATTTGTCACATAAATATGATCAATCAGGGTTGAAGATGTACATGTGGTTCTAGTGGGTTTTTTAATTAACTGTTCTAAACCGAATAGTGCTGTTGTTGACGCACATGCAACATTGGACCCTTTAAATTAAGAAACATCAATATTAACATCGCCCAAAAGAACAACGTCAGCTTTATTTTGATTTAAGCTATCCATCATTGCTACGAAGTCATCATACCAGTCCCAGCTGGCTGCGGGATTTCTAGAGGAGGGGGGATTTAGATGTTTACACTTCTACCCACAAGCTTTCCACTTTAGCTGACTCCAAGTCTTGTCGCCGTTTGACGTTACCAAGTATTGAATTATGTATATATATTGCTAGTCCAGTGTGTTGAGGGCTTGAGGCATCTCTGCGGAATACTGAGAAGTTTGGGACAGAAATGGAGTTATCCCTTATTGAACTTTTAAGCCTTTACTCGGACACACCAAAAATATGAAAATGTAAGGGCATGCTTAGGAACACACCTTGTTAACTAGATGGTATATGTTAAGATGGCCAATTCTCAGTTCGTCTGTTCGTTTCGGAACAGAATTTAGATTACGATTTTGCATGTCGGTAAAAACGCAAATGTAGCGAGAGATATAATACATTAATATGATCACAAAAAATAATCCAAAAAATAAAATAAAAATCAACTAGTATCAATATCCATAGAATGCCTTAAAAAGGCTCGATGAACTACAACAATACACGGCGGAGAATCACAATGTTTAACACGCGCTTAGTCTGAGTTCAGCAGAATGTTTACGGTTTTCTTGCTTGGTTATGTCAACCAAAAATAACAAAATCAGCAACTGTAAAAGAAAACAAATGAAAAATAACTTGTCAAGGAACTATGCACGTTACCCTGCGACAAAGTTCATAATACACAAGGCTACTTTGACAACTTAAAAATACGAAGAATGAAAAACAAGAACAAATTTAAAGTCTAAGAAAATGGTGCAAATGTAATAATTTTAAAAATCGCTAATTGAAATAAAGTATATTTAAATCGGGAAATGATAATAGCAGACTGGGAATTACTGTTAATAATTGGGAGAGAGAGAGAGAGAGAGAGAGAGAGAGAGAGAGAGAGAGAGAGAGAGAGAGAGAGAGAGAGAGAGAGAGAGAGAGAGAGAGAGAGAGAGAGAGAGAGAGAGAGAGAGATTTCTACTATTCTTAATAATAATACATCTTTCCTTCCATCTGGCCCTGTCAATATTCAAACAGAAACACTAAATTAGTAAATACACATTACACGATTACCGTAAGTCATAAACTCTAACTAATCCCCATCGTCTCCTTTCTTAGGCGGAAACATAATCTACAACCGACACAATAAAGACCATACATGCAAGAGGCATAGATTCTCATGAGCCCCTTCGCCTGCAGGGGCTAATGAGAATCTATGTCTCTTGCATAAGGATCGACTTTGCTGAAGTCTGCATGATTATCGATAACTCTCTACAGCAGCCGTCAGGAGACTCGCCGTCTCCATAGATCATGGACTTACAGTGTATTCTTTATGTCTACAATCTTACCGTCGAAACTCTCAAGACAAAGATTGACTCCAGACACAGATCGATCATGATAGTTGAAGGGTGATGCCAGACAGCTTGACGCCTGCAGGCGTCTGCTGTTCTGGCATCACCATTGAACTATCATCATAGTCGATCTGGGTCTTGTTCTCGCAGAGAGTAAGGTCTGAATGGTTTGATATGAACTCTCTCTCAGTAGTAGTACCAGGCATTCTGAGGGAGATACACAAACAAATATCCGGCGAGCTGTAGGAATCCTGAGGACGGTTGGGAAGGGAAGGATGGGCGGGTGAGGGAGCGAGGGGAGGGAGGTGGGCCTCATCACGCGGGATGAGTTATTCAGATGGTAGGTCATAAAAACTGTCTGGAGAGAATCGACTTTCCTGGAACCATTAGTCACAGGCTGGGGTAGAGAAATGGGTTTTCCGCACAATGTGTATCAGCATAATGCACTTATTTATTTTTTCCAATCACTGAGAAGACATCACATATACTGGATGCTGATCCCCATCGTAAAAAAAAAAAAAAAAAAAAAGTTCAGTACTGCAGCCTGCAGTTCAGTGCTGTAAATCGAGCACCTTTTGCAATATCACTTAAGAACTTTCAGGAAACTGAATAATAACCTCCCTTGGCAATATGCAGATAAAGTAACCGACCAATGGTAATCAAGTCCGGACGGTCTCCATGGCTCACGAGAATATGTGGTGCCTCTAGCAGATAGAAAACGTTCGCTGTCGCACTGAGAGACTGAGACTAGTGAGCCTTCTCAGAAGTTATTCGGTAGGAATCGCAATTGTTCGCGTATTTCAGTCATTCGATACGTAATGGATACGACAGAAGTTAGGGCGGCCCCCTCTCCCCCTCCCACCCCCCACCCCCGCCTCCTCCTTACGCGAAGTTACCAGTCATTACAGACCATCATGTAGATGATTATAACCACCCACATGATGATCTTTTAACCCCTTTGCGTGTCGGTAGCGAGTTTTGTCGCGATGATTCCTACAAGAATCATCGCGACAAAACCCGCTACCGACACGCAAAGGGTTAATAACGAGTGACAATTTGTGCCCATCAAGATTTCTCTTGAGAGAGCACCTGTCTGTTGAAGACCATTTCTTTCTTGTCAAAATGGTGGTTGTTCAACTGTACTTTCTAACCATTTGGCTGTCGGTAGCGGTTTTTGTCGCGATGATTCCTACAGGAATCATCGCGACAAAAACCGCCACCAACAGCCAAAGGGTTAATGTTTATGGTGACAAAGACAGGTCTGTTTCTTGGCATCAGTTTCCTGGAGGCAACTATCCTATGAGCTCAAGTACATTTATGTTTTTTGCTTTACATTTGTGCATTCCTTTACTCAGCTCGTGACAAAACCTAGGCCCTAGAACCACAAATCAACACGAGACACAAACGCTCATGAACTCCTGCAGCCAGCTGGATTCATGAGAATCTTTGCGACTTTCTGAACACGATTTATGTGCGTCAGTGTTCCTCGCGGCTGGACGCTGACAAAAGACTGGGCTTTTTCTTGGCATTCTTTTTTTTTCTTTCTTCTCGGCATTTGATTTACATGCCGTCGGCAAAGACCGGTAACCCAGATATTGATATGCTTGTCAGTGCCTCGATCAATAATGTTAATTCCTACTGCGAACACAGCTCAGCTGCAAGAGACATAGCCCCGGATCCTCAAGAGCCTCCGCAAGCTGCGTCTATGCATATTACCACTGGAAGGAGATTTTGTTTTTAAGTATTTCCCCGTTAATTCCACGCTGAGGAACCCCCCGTGAACCGTCCATGGTCTCGACCATGGATATGGAGTGGGGTCAGCAAGAGGTATAGATCCTCATGAGCCCCCGCGACTGCGGGGGCTCATGAGGATCTATACCTCTTGCAGCTGGGTGGTGATCAGTTTTTCTTGACAGTGAAGGGATAAAACAAGACCTTATTTTTGTATTGTAGTAAGAGAGCAATGCTGATATACCGTCAGTATATACAGAAATGTGGCCTTAACCATTGTTGTAGTGATCGCTATCTCTTGTTGCCCAGCTCACCTTACCTTTGTTGGAGGAGGCACAAGGACGTTCCATGAGGTTGTATGAGAAGGAAGATAGAGCGGCACGATCCGGCACGATTGATCTATCACTATTGACTTATTTTTCTAGAAGTTAGTTTCCTTGTGTCTTGTGTCTGATTTTTGCGCGTTGGAAGACAGTCTGTTTTTAATTATTTTTAAATTAAAAAAACAACAACCAGATCGTTTAAATGTGTCACATTCAATTTGGTAGAGGCCTCTATGATTACGTTCTTTCTCTCTCTGCCTGCCTGTTTCTCAGTTTGGTAGACTGGCATCGTCATGCCTTCAACTCTTATCCTGAATGAGCTGGTAATTCCTATGTCACTTCCCCCTTACATTTTTCTTCTCTATTGGCTTGTGTCTGTCAAGTATTTTTTCCCTTTTTGTTGCCTGTTCAGCGGTAGAAAATAATTAGTGCGACAGTAATTAATGAGTAGATTAGCAACGGCAAGTTCGAAAAATGGTTGTTTCTACCAAACCTTTTACCGTTGTCAAATAAAGGGTCATTGTCATTCTCTCTCTCTCTCTCTAGTACTTTATCGATGTTGATGCCCGCAAGTTATTTTACAATGCACATGTCAAATCCCACATCGATTATGCGTCCACGATATGGGATGGCAGCGGTGACATACACTTGAAGAGGCTTAACTCCCTGCATCGGAGAGCAGCGAAACATATCCTGCCTGATTCAGCCCTAACAACTGACGAAAGACTTGAAAAACTGAAAATGCTACCTCTAAGCAAGCATCACCTCTTAAACAAGGGTGTGGTTATGTATAAAATCTGGAATGAGATTCACCCAGAATATCTTTGTAAGCCCTTTACCAAGGCAAGTTCAGGTTATTCTACTTCAAGGCGAAACTTTATTACACCTCGCCCCAGGATAGATCTATTTAAAACCAGTGTATCTTTCTCAGGCGCATCTTTCTGGAACACACTGCCTACATGTATAACACACGCTAGCTCCCTCTCCTCTTTCAAGGAATGCTTGTGGTAGATTATGTATCATCAAGTACTTGTCTGATGATACATAATCTACCACAAGTATCCGTATCAAACATGTGCTTATCGTATAATCAGTGCATGCTGCCGTATGGTTGTCCATACTAATAATAATCGCCTAATTACATAATTCAAGTTTCTATAATAATCCAAATAAGTCTTACCGGGTCTTTCTCCGACAACTGATGATAAGAAGCACAAAGCGGGACTCCTTTCTCTTAAGAATCAGTTTGTTTATAACAAAGGCGTTCTCATGTTCAAGATTTGAAAATAACAACTTCCGAATACTTAACCCATCTACTAGTCCGGTCTCAGTCCCGCTATGGGGATACAAAAAGCACGTACGTTGTACCCAAAACCAGAATTCAGAATTGACTTATTTAAAACCAGTTTAGCATTCTCGGGGGCAAACACTGGAATTCCCTTCCATCATATGAAAACCACTCCTACGATATCATGTTTTAAGGAAAGACTTTTTAAATACCTAGCATCGCAAACATAAGTAGCTACAATACTTACTTGCTCTAGGAGCAAATCATGCTCAGTTCACATACTGGTAGTAGGAACTCATTCATTAATCATGATATGTATACCTGTCCGGTGTGAATGAGTGTGCGCACGCAAGTATTACTATATGCCGTGTAATGGTGTGCGTGCGATTAGTATATATATATATATATATATATATATATATATATATATATATATATATATATATATATATATATATATATATATATATATATATATATATATATATATATATATATATATATAAAATATATATTTGTTTTCCCTCCCCCCCCCCTCACCCGCATCCCCTTAGTCTCAGAGTGTGTACCTAATGTATATAATTGTTTGTCTGTAGAACTTCAGTAGCAACGGCAGATGTGAAAAATGACATTGCCTCGGGCTCTGTCCTTATCTTTAACGTTGTCAAATAAAGATTCGTTGATTCTCTCTCTCTCTCTCTCTCTCTCTCTCTCTCTCTCTCTCTCTCTCTCTCTCTCTCTCTCTCTCTCTCTCTCTCGAGTGAGTTCGAGCTCACGAATGTAGCACACCAAAAAAAAGTTCAGAGTCAATTAGCGATGCAAAATTAGGCGATTTCGTCACTAATCAAAGTTCTACTGTTTGGATTTTACTACCAGTGTCTTGGCCTATCTACGCTGATCATAACGGTGTAAATTTGGACTTTGTGCGACCACAGACTTCTGCCATCTGACTGGTTTTCCTGTATCGCCATTGAACTGAGTACGACAATCGTCGGTGTGACTGTTAGTACAACACTGCCAGCTACGTGCACTGTGTAGTACTGTGTATTACTGTGTAGCACTGTTGTGTCAATCGAACTGTGCTAAGATGGCAGACAAAGAAGCTCTATCCGCATATCCACTCGAGGTCTCTGGAACTACACCACCTTTAGTTACTGTCAGTGACATTCAGCGTATAATCGACAAGCAGACACAGGTGATTGACGAGAAACTGGGGTCTCTTCGTGCTGACCTTTGTGATGTGCTGACCTCTATACAGGCGATTGGCACCGACATTGCTGACTTGAAGCAACGCGCTCGCAGCCTGGAGGACACCTGCAAGGAACTGACTGAGAAGCAGGAGGAGGTTTCCGAGTCTGTAGAAGACTTGCAGGAGGACATGGAAGATCTGCGGAAACGCTACGAGGAAGAACTAGACAAGCTAGAGGCGTTCTCACGTAGGGACAATCTGCGACTCTTTGGAATCGTGGAAACGCCAGGCGAGACCTTCGATTCCTGTGCCACCAAAGTACTGGAATGTCTGCAGGGCACAGTGCCAAATAAAACCTGGACTGAGGACGATTTGGTACGCGCACACCGGGTGGGGAACAAACCGGACTTTGCATCTGTAGCAGCCAACCGTGCCAGAGCCAACAACAAGCCCCGCCCCATGATCGTGAAGTTCGCGAGATGGAGGGACAAGATGGACGTCCTGACCAAGGGTCGTGCTGCACTCAAGCAAAAGGGGGTTAATGTTGCTGGTGACTTAACCAACCGGCAACATGAACAGATCAGGCTGCACCGGGAGAAAGGAATGCGGGCGTACTACAAGGGAAACAAGCTGGTCGTCGCTGGACCCCTAGTTCAACGGAACCACGACACCGACAACTTCGGCCGCCGTCATGCGACAGACAACAGCGTCGACAGAAGACCGGACAACCGTATCCAAGGACTCGGTGCCGCCGCAGCTACTGGTCAGCAGGTCAACGCAACACCGGCACGTGCGCCACACTTGGTGTCCCCGTTACAGCCTTCACCTAAACCAGCGAAACGGCGCCGGCCACACAGTTCCCCTACAATTGAGGTCGGGGACGAATCCAGTGACCCGTGATATGTCGGCCAAGCCGCGTCTCCCACCTCAATTGCACGGGATGTGTCACCGATGCGCGCGTGTGTTGTAGAGCAGCCAGTAGATAATGTGTTGCATACACTTACCTTTCTGTCATGGAATGTTGATGGGCTGTGGAGCAAGCTATCTGACCCAGACTTTCTACAATATGTAAGTAATTATGACATTGTGTGTTTGTTTGAAACATTTTTAGACAATGCTTTCGTCCCGCCTGACTGCTGGTCTGATTTCACGTGTTTTTCCTTACCTGCAGTCAAACTGTCACGTCAAGGAAGAAGCTCGGGAGGTGTTGTTGTGTTAGTAAAAAATGTGTATGCCAAGTTTGTTTTCCAAGTGAACATGACATGCGCTCAAAGTGTCTTTCTCAAACTTGACAGATCATTGTTTGGTACTGAATGCGATGTGCTTTTGGTCGCGTGCTATGTTCCGCCCAAGGATTCACCATTTTATAGACAATTACCGTACGACTGCCTTTTGGAAGAATTAGAACAGTGTCTTGCTAGTGCCCTCGAGCAATTTGGAGACATTCATTTCCTAATGTGTGGTGATTTTAATGGTAGAACTGGGGATTTGCAGCCTAATCCATATTTGTTTCAGCTTGATCCTGATGAAACACTACTAACTAATACCGCTCTATTTGAACCTTCACGATTTACTGAAGATATGACTGTAAATACATTTGGAAGAAAACTATTAGATTTGTGTGCATGTTTTGAACTGATGATTCTGAATGGGTTCTGTAGCCCTGATCTGTCAAAGCACCTGACATTTATTTCTCCCACTGGTTGTAGTATTAATGATTATTTTGTTGCATCTCCTGACTTTATTTGTTTGTGTGACAAACTTGAAGTTGGCGAGAGGATAGAGTCTGTACACATGCCACTGGTCCTTACTGTGTCTTGTGTACGTGTATCACCCCACAACGATGTTTCTGATGATGATACGCAGTGTTTTTCATTTGATAAGATTATCTGGGAACCTGCTAAGGCCCAAACGCTCAGCGACAGTTTAACTACTCCTGCATTCCAGGATGCTCTAGTAGCTGCTATTGCTGAGATCGATGATGATATTAATAGTGCATTAGACATTTTCACATGTGCTATCAAAGACGCTGCTAGTTGCATGACAAAACAATTTCATTCCTCCACAAGCAATACACACAAAACAAACACCGCTAGTCACCCCTGGTTTGACCAGGAATGCAGAAATGCAAAAATGCGAACGCGTAAAGCCTTACGTACATACACAAAAAATAAAACCATGGAAAATAAAGCATCGTTTGTTAATGAGAGAAAACAATACAAGAGATTACTTAGAGCTAAAGAAGTTAATTTTAAGAGGGAAGCTGTTGACAAAATTCTTGAGTATAGACATAACTCTCAGGCATTTTGGAAGGAAATAAAGAAGTGGAAAAGAAAACGTCGTTTAAGAAACAATATAACAAAGAAGCAGTGGTTTGATCACTTCTCTAGCATTCTAAATGAAAACATAGCACAGCAAGAGAATAATGATGATGTATATTTTTCAGAAGACTCTGAGTCTGATGAAGCCTTATTTCATGACCTAGATATCAACATAGAAGAAGCAGAAGTTATTGCTGCTATAAAACATGCCAAAGCAGGAAAGGCCCCCGGGCCTGATGGAATTATAAATGAAGTTCTTAAAGTCTCCAACCCAGCTATCATCTCCTTTCTCACTAAGTATTTTAATGCTCTATTCAACAAAGGGTTGTTCCCCAGCGAATGGTCTAAAGCTATTATTTTCCCACTCCACAAGAAAGGAGATGTAAATAATCCAGATAATTATCGTGGTATTGCTCTCATTAGCTGTGTTAGTAAACTGTATACCTACATTTTGAACAGAAGGTTAACAGACTGGGCTGAGGAACATAATATTCTGTCTGAAACACAAGCCGGGTTTAGGAAATCCTACTCTACTGTGGACCATATATTTACACTTTATGCTATTGTTCAAAAACAACTTCTACAAAATAAGAAAGTTTATGTGGCTTTTGTTGACTTCCGCAAAGCTTTCGATACTGTTAAAAGAGGTGTGCTTTGGAATATTTTATTGAAGGCTGGAGTGCGCGGCAAAATGCTTTCAGCTATGAAGGCAATGTATGACTCGGTGAAATTTTGTGTTAGAGACAGCCTGAATTGTACAGCGTTTTTTGAGTGTTTCCAAGGTTTAAAACAAGGATGTTTAGCATCGCCGACATTGTTCTCCTTTTTGATTAACGAGCTTGCTGTGTACATTATTGAAAATGGTAAACATGGTTTCCAACTAAAAGCCGATGCAGCAGAACTGTTTTTGTTGATGTTTGCAGATGACATTGCTTTGTTTTCATCAACCCCCAATGGCCTTCAGACTCAGCTGAACAATTTATACAAAGAAGCATCTAAGCTTGGTGTGTCTGTTAACCTAGACAAGACAAAAATAATTGTGTTTCGAAATGGTGGGTATTTGTCAAAATATGAAAAATGGATTTACGGGGGAACGAGGGTAGAAGTTGTCAATATGTATAAGTACCTTGGGTTAAACTTTACCACACGTTTGAGTTTAAACACATCCGTTGATGACTTAGTGACTAAGGCAAAAAAATGTGTAATCGATATTTTCTGTATGTTGAAGAAAATTAACTGCGCTAGTCCTGATGTTTTTTTCAAGCTGTTTGATGCGCAGGTTGTCCCAATTTTGTTGTATGCCTCAGAAATTTGGGGTATAAACGAGTGTGCCGAAATTGAAAGAGTCCATACATTTGCATGTAAACGTTTTCTTAATGTCAACTTCCGCTCACCGAACCTGATGGTTTATGGTGAACTTGGTCGATATCCCCTGTCAGTATTAACGTCAGTAAGATGTGTTTCCTACTGGCTTCGACTCTGCGCTTTACCTGTTACTAGATTTGCAAATATGGCTTATCATATGCTTAAGGATTTAGACGATAAAGGGAAAGAAACATGGGTGTCAAAGATAAAGAATTTGCTTTTCCGAAATGGGTTTGGTCATGTATGGATTTCACAAGGTGTTGGAAACAGGAATGCTTTTATAAACAAGTTTAAACAAAGGATGGTTGATTGTGCCAAACAAAACTGGTCATCAAAGCTTTCTGAGAGTGAACGTTTTACTGTGTATCGTAGTTTTAAACATACACTTGTCCAAGAAAATTATTTTGAACTGGTTAAGCCAACCTATGTCAAAAATCTATACATTAAATTTAGACTTGGCATAACCGAATTGCAAAGTAACAAACAAAGATATAGTACTCCCAATGCTGTAACGAAAGTGTGTCCATTGTGTGCCAAGGCTGTGGAAGATGAAGTTCACTTTATGTTTTATTGTCCATTCTATGATGAACTGCGAGCCAAATACCTATGTAAGTTTGACCTTGTGGAACTCAGAAAGAAAGAATTGTGTATCCTAGACACTACCAACCCGCAGTCTATTGCCGATTTAGCAAGATTTGTATGTCATGCTTTTAAACTCCGTAGCAGCATGCTTGTACGATTCCACGTGCAAACTGTGGTTCTTACTCCGACCTGGTCTGTGTAGTACACGGCTGTGGCCTGGATTTGGATACCGCATTTTACATGTAGGTCAAAAGTGGCTATTATGTGCTGGCGTAGATCGAATGGAAATGTGTGTGTGTGTGTGTGTGTGTGTGTGTGTGTGTGTGTGTGTGTGTGTGTGTGTGTGTGTGTGTGTGTGTGTGTGTGTGTGTTGATATAAACATCGCCTTATGGCCTTTATATACACCTGAATTATAAATTATGTAATGTCTCACTCCATTGTATGGACAATTTGTCTGAACAATAAACTGTCTGAGTCTGAGTCTGAGTCTCTCTCTCTCTCTCTCTCTCTCTCTCTCAAGGACAAGAATGAAAACAGGTCTGCGCACCTATTCTTTTATCCTTGGAAAATAAAGTTTCATTTCATTTCATTTCATTTCTCTCTCTCTCTCTCTCTCTCTCTCTCTCTCTCTCTCTCTCTCTCTCTCTCTCTCTCTCTCTCTCTCTCTCTCTCTCTCTCTCTCTCTCTTTCTCTCTCGCTCTCGCATGTATGACTAAAATACCTTCAGAAAATTGCGACAGTCATAGCCATAATCGTTAGGTTGTTGGAACGTGTTAGTGTGAACGTTCTTCTGTATCCCCCCCCCCTCCCCCCACTCACACACATACTCCACTCAACAAACATCCTCAAGAAACCGGCTCAGTTTGCATCTTCACATCGAAGGAAAGCGTCCGGGGTGTACAGTCTGCAACTGGTAGCAGAGAAGTGTAAATACATAGGACTAAAACTGTGAACTCTTCAAACGGCATTCCTTGGCGTATTTCCAACTACAGCCGACAGCTTTGCGTGGTTCGCTCTCCACCCATTGGGTCATTCATAGCATACGTAACCCATCGCAAAAGGCATAGACCCTCTTGTGCCCCGGCAGGCTAAAGAGGCACAGGCAAAAATTCATCTCTTGCAGGCACATATTACTCGTTCGTTTCTCAGGTGGATGAAATCGTCTGATTTCAAGTTTTCTTGCCGGTTTGGTAAAGTTGGTGAGATGAGGAATATAAATGTATTTGACAGGATTTATACTGCAGCGAGTGATATAGATTCTCATGAGCCCCTAGTGCAGTTGCAGGGGCGCATGGAAACGTATGCCTCTTGCAGATAGAATAATTCTTTGGGGGAGTTTGGGGATTAGAAACAGAGCGATGCCAATCTGTATGTAATTCCCTCTCTAAACAACGCTGCTGTTCCTAACCCAACCCCAATCCGGTCGCGAGGGACGTTGATTCTCATGAGCCTCTTCTGCTGCTGACTCAGTGGCTCACGAGAATGGATGCCTCTTTCTGGCAGATGTTGGTCTCATTTAGATCTATTGAACGAGAAAGCCACAGATCAACAACTGGTTGAAGAAACCTTAGTATGCTGCGCTCCTTTATTGCTCAGTCTTTTTGATATATTATTCGGAATTTCGCTTACAAAAAGCATAGATTCTCATGAGCCCCTGCATTCGCAGGGGCTCATGAGAATCCATGTTTCTTCCTGATCGAGATCGACTTCAGCTATCCCTCAAATCAGATGATGATCTTTCTCCCGTAGGTGTGCACTGCTTGTTTGTGTATTGGAGTATATAGGCAGTATTTTTGGGTGCAAATGGGTTATCACATTAGAGGGTCTCTCTGGTAGAATTGAGTTCCGGTACAGGTTATTATTATTATTATTATTATTATTATTATTATATATATATATATATATATATATATATATATATATATATATATATATATATATATATATATATATATATATATTATATATATATATATATACAGAGAGAGAGAGAGAGAGAGAGAGAGAGAGAGAGAGAGAGAGAGAGAGAGAGAGAGAGAGAGAGAGAGAGAGAGAGAGAGAGAGAGAGAGAGAGAGAGAGAGAGAGAGAGAGCGCACATTGATACGCACGTTTTAGGTTTCTTTGACATGATGCTGCTATCATTGCCACACACACGGTAACCGAAAAACATACTGACTGAGCACGACATCCAGTCCTTTTATATCTCATTTATCGTGGTTACTGCTCGTTTATCCTGTTTTCTGCCTGTTTATCCAGTTGATTTCCGCATAGTCAGTTTACTTCCTGTTTAACCCGTTTACCTCTCGTTTAACCTTACTCATTTATTATTATGTTTTTTTAATTTGTGTATTTTTTACTTCCTGCTGTTTATTTCCCGTTTAGCTGCTTCACGTCCTGTTTAGCCTTCTTTACTTCCTGTTTAGCATGTTCAGTTCCAGTTTTGTTACTTTAATTCCTGTTTAGCGTGTTTACTTCCTATTCAAACTAGTTTAGCCGGTCCATTTCTTGTTTACTCTCGTTACTGCCCGTTTAGTATCCTCACTTTCCGTTTATCATGTTTACTTTCAGTTTAGCCTGTTACTTTCTGTTTAGTCCGCTTATTTCTGGTGTATCCTGTTTACTTCCTGTTTAGCCTATATACTTCCTGTTTAGCCTGTATTTTTAAAAATCCTGTTTACTTGCCGTTTAACCTCTTTACTTCCTGTTTAGTGTGTTTATTTCCTTTTTATCTTGGTTACTTCCCGTTCAGTTTCTTTACTGCCTGTTTCATGTTTTTAGCCTTTTTACTGCTTGTCTAGAGTGTTGACTGACTTCATGGTTAATGTGTTTATTCCACTTTACTTCTTGTTTAGCCGGTTTACTTTTCGTTTATCCTCTTTACTTTACGTTTAGAATTTTACTTCCTGTTTAGTCTCTACTTCCTGTTTAGTTTGTTTACTTCCGGTTTATTCTGTTTACTTCATGTTTGTATGTATACGTTGCAGCCTACTTACTCTCTATTCAGTCAGTTTACTTCACGTGTAGCCTGTTTGCGTCCAGTTTAGCCTGTTTTTGCATATATAGGCTGTTTACTTTCCGTTTAGCCTCCTTACGTCCCTTTAGCCCACTTAAGAAAACTGGAAGTAAACAGGATAAACGCTAAGTAAAAAGGTTAAACAGGGAAGTAAACAGGACATGGCTGATGAGATAAAAGACGTCTTTTGCTTTCAGGGGACTCTCTCTCTTTCTCCTTATCCCCCCACCCCCTCCTCAAATATACCTACGACGCTTTTAATACCCAAACCTTCAATATTATTGTGATACAATTTTATCTGTCTCTTTTCAGAATATCGCTACAACACTTTCTCGATCGATCCCCCCACCTCCCTCTCTGCCTATCTCAGGCAATTCTGCCCGCCCCCTTCCCCCTCTCCTCTATGCCCGTCCGTCCATCTTCTTCTTCATCCTCTTTACCTCCGCTGGCTGTGCTCATCTAGAACTGCATTGCATGTGCTGTCTTCTTCCCCGGCTAGTTGTGTGCCCCGGGTGGTAATGGTTATGAAGCTTTGATTCCCCGCGTCTGGGCCAAAGATGCGAGAATTAATTGGCCCAAGGCGATGGGGGTTCTTGTATTACAATAATTACAATCTGCAAGAGGCATAGATTTTCATGCGCACCTGCAGCCGCAGGGGCTCATGAGAATTTATGCCTCTTGCTGACGGAATTTTGAATTGTTAATTTGTGTGCATCTCGGCTTTTTGTCAAATTACAAGGAAAGTTCTCCATTTGCAAGAGGCATACATTCTCATGAGCCTCTGCAGAGGAGCATGAGAATCTATGCCTCTTGCTTGTATGGAATTTGCACTGTTCAGTTACATAGATGCTCCATAGACGGAGAGGATTGGAGGATTTGAGCTGGCGATTTCTTGTTATTACCGCCGTCGTGGGCTCATGAAACATTCATAGCGCTGTGAAGAGCTCAGTGCGGCCCGCCCCTCGACATCTGAACACTTTACCCCTCCCCCGCCCCCATCGCCCTCAGCCCCTCCCCTCCCCCCCCCCCCCGTTTTCCTCCCCTACGCCTCACCATTACATCCCACACCCTTTATCTCCCAAGGGGTCTTCTTCCCAGCTTTTCCTGTTCCTGCACCGATCACAATTCATGTGCATGGGTCACATATCTTGATTACAGAATGCCTGCTGTGGGAGATGATAAGTATATAAACCCACACAGACGACATCTATGTCTGTGTTTCTCAGTAAGGTATCATGGTCGGTTGTTTAATCTGAGAAGGGCACCCTTCATTTCTTCCCGATCAGACACACATAGACACTGTGATCTTTCATCTGGAGGCAAGGGTTGATCAGCCGCAGGAGGGACCGAAGAGACCGGACAGGGACGGGCGTGGGGGAGGAGGTGGTGCGGAAGGAGGGGTTGGGGGTGGGTTCTGGAATAAAATGTGTGTTATGAGGGGCACTCAATGGTGAGGGGGCAGAGCTGGGTTGTCGGTGAAATTGATTGATACGCTGAATACAAAAAAAGTCAAGCGCAATTTGATAATTTTGGCTGCAAGACTAGCTTCGGGTCTCTATCTATAAACTTATCTGTCTACAGTAGAAGACACAAGGAAAACAAGACTAAAATCTAATCCGGAATGTTCAAACACACCGACTCACTGGGTCATTTTTCGCTGGAAAAAAAAGAAGAAAGAAACGAAGTCACATGTTTTAGAAGACAGACATTGAGAGACTAACGTTAAATGGATTTGCTTTTGTTTTCGGAAGCGTGTTTTATTACTTTGTTTGCGACTTCCTTGCGTTGTACACACTTGAAAGTCATCGGCCTCTTCGGTCTAGATTGCTGGCGGACGCCATGAACTGAAGACGAAACCTGCCTCACTCCCTAGAGAGTTCTCAAACTCAAAGGGAGAGCAGGCAAGTGCCCGTGTTTTGAATTGCAGCAGACGACAGTTTCACGCTGTATCCCCAGTCAACTCCTCATTGGGAACAAGATACATTTCTAGCAAGAGACATAGAGCCTCATGATCTATGCCTCTTGCAGATGGTAGACGGAACAGGCTCGTGTTTCGTCGATAGAGAAGGGAAGTTTCCAATTAGGCCTGACTGGCTGGCGAGCCGTTAATTAGGGGTTAGGATGCACTTGGCTGTGATTAGTTGAATTACGGTTAACACTACGATGACCCCACATGCTGGCCTTGTTTTAATGCCCTCACTGGTTAGCTCACTCGATCCGCCACAGATCGAGGAAGGTACCCAGTGTGCGGTTATCCCTTGGGACGATCTTTTTGTTGGCCTTGTTTTAAAAGCTTTGGCTGATAAAGAATTCGTGAGAGTGTAAACATGAGGGAAAAGGGGGGGGGGGGAGAGAGAGAGAGAGAGAGAGAGAGAGAGAGAGAGAGAGAGAGAGAGAGAGAGAGAGAGAGAGAGAGAGAGAGAGAGAGAGAGAGAAATGAAATGAAACTTTATTTTTCAAGGATAAATGATTAGGTACTTTCAATGACCCCTTTTTTCAATCATGTCCTTGAGAGAGAACAATGAACAATGAACAATGAACTTTTATTTTCCAACGGTAGAAGTTATTGGTAACAGGACCAGTTTTCAAACTTGCCGTTGCTACATCTACTACATAAATGACATAGACATGTAAACATACACATACCACACACTGACGCATGTATACACTCGCTCACGCACGCACGCCCGCACATACGCACGCACACGCACGCTCACACACACACACACAAACACAAACTTGCACACGCACGCACTTAGACACACACGCACACACACACACACACAGAGAGAGAGAGAGAGAGAGAGAGAGAGAGAGAGAGAGAGAGAGAGAGGGGGGGGGGGCGGTGGGGGTGGGGTGGGGTGGGGGAGGAAGCGCCGGGCTGAGTGTGTGGTGGTTAGGCTTTTTGGTTACGTTTTTGGTTATGAACTATGTCTAACGAAAAGAAAAAAAAATCTGAGACAAAGTTATATCATAGACATGACAGTAATATAATGAAAACTTCAATTCAAACGTAGAACAAAAGATATAGAATTGACCCCCCCCCCCCCCCCCCCCGCGCCCTCTCCCCAAACTTATAGGCATTCACTAGAAATTCCCTACAAAGAAAGATTATACTTTTAGAATAAAAAAGCAGGCCCACGACACATTTTACAGTGTTGTACTTTGTCTCAGTTGCTAACCCAGTAAGCAAAGGTCCACGTGCTGAGGTCGGCCGTAGTGTGTCCGCGCACGACCATGCACGGACCCACTGCGGCCGACGTCGGTTCAGAGTCTGTGTTTCTTTCGGGGAAGAATTTCTTTGTATATTACACGCTTGGCAGTCACCTTTCTGGTCTGCAGTGAGTAATCACTGCTTGAGAACGAAAATATGATTGTAGAAATTGTGACGCATTGTTTTCATTCTTTTATATGTCTATTTCCCCCTTCCCTTATCCTTCTTATTTTTTTTTTCATTGGAACAGACAAAATTGTAGAAATATGTCTGCCTGGAGATATAATATACACTGGCTTCTGATGATGTCATTACGCTCCGGGATGTTTTGCCTACTACTCGTATAGTGGGTTAAGGGGTGAGGGGAGATAAAGTCAGTACGTTTCCATCGATCAAATTGGTCATCCTACTCTTGATATTGATTGCCGCGCCCCCGGGAGGTGACCAAATATTACCCTCGGGACACGCATTCTTGGGCCTGATGGTGAGCACGACGACTTACTCCCTCCCTCGGCCGGCTCCTTCAATCTGCAAGAGGTGCAGATTCTCATGAGCCCAGGCACCCATTAACCTTTTCACTGCCAGTGGTCGAAAACCGTTTGAGAAATTTTTGTTAATTCAACGCCGAAGAGCCCAAGCTGTCTAAGGAACATGGACGCAAAGTGGAGTCAGCAAGAGGCATAGAGGCGATAGCGGGGGCTCATGAGGATCTATGCCTCTCGCATTTGCGTGCTGACTTAGCTGCCCATTCGGCGTTAAACCCTAAAAACTACATACGCTGTAACTGCATTTGGATGGCGTTGTCTATCCTCGGCAGTGAAGGGGCTACGTTCCACATCAGTAGTGTGCTGCTGGTCTGTAATGTTGGACTTCAAAGCTAAAGTCACACATAGTGTGCTGCTGGTCTGTAATGTTGGACTTCAAAGCTAAAGTCACACATAGTGTGCTGCTGGTCTGTAATGTTGGACTTCAAAGCTAAAGTCACACATAGTGTGCTGCTGGTCTGTAGTGTTGGACTTCAAAGCTAAAGTCACACATAGTGTGCTGCTGGTCTGTAGTGTTGGACTTCAAAGCTAAAGTCACACATAGTGTGCTGCTGGTCTGTAGTGTTGGACTTCAAAGCTAAAGTCACACATAGTGTGCTGCTGGTCTGTAATGTTGGACTTCAAAGCTAAAGTCACACATAGTGTGCTGCTGGTCTGTAATGTTGGACTTCAAAGCTAAAGTCACACATAGTGTGCTGCTGGTCTGTAATGTTGGACTTCAAAGCTAAAGTCACACATAGTGTGCTGCTGGTCTGTAATGTTGGACTTCAAAGCTAAAGTCACACATAGTGTGCTGCTGGTCTGTAATGTTGGACTTCAAAGCTAAAGTCACACATAGTGTGCTGCTGGTCTGTAATGTTGGACTTCAAAGCTAAAGTCACACATAGTGTGCTGCTGGTCTGTAGTGTTGGACTTCAAAGCTAAAGTCACACATAGTGTGCTGCTGGTCTGTAGTGTTGGACTTCAAAGCTAAAGTCACACATAGTGTGCTGCTGGTCTGTAGTGTTGGACTTCAAAGCTAAAGTCACACATAGTGTGCTGCTGGTCTGTAATGTTGGACTTCAAAGCTAAAGTCACACATAGTGTGCTGCTGGTCTGTAATGTTGGACTTCAAAGCTAAAGTCACACATAGTGTGCTGCTGGTCTGTAATGTTGGACTTCAAAGCTAAAGTCACACATAGTGTGCTGCTGGTCTGTAGTGTTGGACTTCAAAGCTAAAGTCACACATAGTGTGCTGCTGGTCTGTAATGTTGGACTTCAAAGCTAAAGTCACACATAGTGTGCTGCTGGTCTGTAATGTTGGACTTCAAAGCTAAAGTCACACATAGTGTGCTGCTGGTCTGTAATGTTGGACTTCAAAGCTAAAGTCACACATAGTGTGCTGCTGGTCTGTAATGTTGGACTTCAAAGCTAAAGTCACACATAGTGTGCTGCTGGTCTGTAATGTTGGACTTCAAAGCTAAAGTCACACATAGTGTGCTGCTGGTCTGTAGTGTTGGACTTCAAAGCTAAAGTCACACATAGTGTGCTGCTGGTCTGTAATGTTGGACTTCAAAGCTAAAGTCACACATAGTGTGCTGCTGGTCTGTAGTGTTGGACTTCAAAGCTAAAGTCACACATAGTGTGCTGCTGGTCTGTAATGTTGGACTTCAAAGCTAAAGTCACACATAGTGTGCTGCTGGTCTGTAGTGTTGGACTTCAAAGCTAAAGTCACACATAGTGTGCTGCTGGTCTGTAATGTTGGACTTCAAAGCTAAAGTCACACATAGTGTGCTGCTGGTCTGTAATGTTGGACTTCAAAGCTAAAGTCACACATAGTGTGCTGCTGGTCTGTAGTGTTGGACTTCAAAGCTAAAGTCACACATAGTGTGCTGCTGGTCTGTAATGTTGGACTTCAAAGCTAAAGTCACACATAGTGTGCTGCTGGTCTGTAGTGTTGGACTTCAAAGCTAAAGTCACACATAGTGTGCTGCTGGTCTGTAATGTTGGACTTCAAAGTTAAAGTCACACATAGTGTGCTGCTGGTCTGTAGTGTTGGACTTCAAAGCTAAAGTCACACATAGTGTGCTGCTGGTCAGTAATGTTGGACTTCAAAGCTAAAGTCACACATAGTGTGCTGCTGGTCTGTAATGTTGGACTTCAAAGCTAAAGTCACACATAGTGTGCTGCTGGTCTGTAATGTTGGACTTCAAAGCTAAAGTCACACATAGTGTGCTGCTGGTCTGTAATGTTGGACTTCAAAGCTAAAGTCACACATAGTGTGCTGCTGGTCTGTAATGTTGGACTTCAAAGCTAAAGTCACACATAGTGTGCTGCTGGTCTGTAATGTTGGACTTCAAAGCTAAAGTCACACATAGTGTGCTGCTGGTCTGTAATGTTGGACTTCAAAGCTAAAGTCACACATAGTGTGCTGCTGGTCTGTAAAGTTGGACTTCAAAGCTAAAGTCACACATAGTGTGCTGCTGGTCTGTAATGTTGGACTTCAAAGCTAAAGTCACACATAGTGTGCTGCTGGTCTGTAATGTTGGACTTCAAAGCTAAAGTCACACATAGTGTGCTGCTGGTCTGTAATGTTGGACTTCAAAGCTAAAGTCACACATAGTGTGCTGCTGGTCTGTAATGTTGGACTTCAAAGCTAAAGTCACACATAGTGTGCTGCTGGTCTGTAATGTTGGACTTCAAAGTTAAAGTCACACATAGTGTGCTGGTAATGTTGGACTTCAAAGTTAAAGTCACACATAGTGTGCTGGTAATGTTGGACTTCAAAGCTAAAGTCACACATAGTGTGCTGCTGGTCTGTAATGTTGGACTTCAAAGCTAAAGTCACACATAGTGTGCTGCTGGTCTGTAATGTTGGACTTCAAAGCTAAAGTCACACATAGTGTGCTGCTGGTCTGTAATGTTGGACTTCAAAGCTAAAGTCACACATAGTGTGCTGCTGGTCTGTAATGTTGGACTTCAAAGCTAAAGTCACACATAGTGTGCTGCTGGTCTGTAATGTTGGACTTCAAAGCTAAAGTCACACATAGTGTGCTGCTGGTCTGTAATGTTGGACTTCAAAGCTAAAGTCACACATAGTGTGCTGCTGGTCTGTAATGTTGGACTTCAAAGCTAAAGTCACACATAGTGTGCTGCTGGTCTGTAATGTTGGACTTCAAAGCTAAAGTCACACATAGTGTGCTGCTGGTCTGTAATGTTGGACTTCAAAGATAAAGTCACACATAGTGTGCTGGTAATGTTGGACTTCAAAGTTAAAGTCACACATAGTGTGCTGGTAATGTTGGACTTCAAAGCTAAAGTCACACATAGTGTGCTGCTGGTCTGTAATGTTGGACTTCAAAGCTAAAGTCACACATAGTGTGCTGCTGGTCTGTAATGTTGGACTTCAAAGCTAAAGTCACACATAGTGTGCTGATGGTCTGTAATGTTGGACTTCAAAGCTAAAGTCACACATAGTGTGCTGCTGGTCTGTAATGTTGGACTTCAAAGCTAAAGTCACACATAGTGTGCTGCTGGTCTGTAATGTTGGACTTCAAAGCTAAAGTCACACATAGTGTGCTGCTGGTCTGTAATGTTGGACTTCAAAGCTAAAGTCACACATAGTGTGCTGCTGGTCTGTAATGTTGGACTTCAAAGCTAAAGTCAGACATAGTGTGCTGCTGGTCTGTAATGTTGGACTTCAAAGCTAAAGTCACACATAGTGTGCTGCTGGTCTGTAATGTTGGACTTCAAAGCTAAAGTCACACATAGTGTGCTGCTGGTCTGTAATGTTGGACTTCAAAGCTAAAGTCACACATAGTGTGCTGCTGGTCTGTAATGTTGGACTTCAAAGCTAAAGTCACACATAGTGTGCTGCTGGTCTGTAATGTTGGACTTCAAAGTTAAAGTCACACATAGTGTGCTGGTAATGTTGGACTTCAAAGTTAAAGTCACACATAGTGTGCTGGTAATGTTGGACTTCAAAGCTAAAGTCACACATAGTGTGCTGCTGGTCTGTAATGTTGGACTTCAAAGCTAAAGTCACACATAGTGTGCTGGTAATGTTGGACTTCAAAGCTAAAGTCACACATAGTGTGCTGCTGGTCTGTAATGTTGGACTTCAAAGCTAAAGTCACACATAGTGTGCTGCTGGTCTGTAGTGTTGGACTTCAAAGCTAAAGTCACACATAGTGTGCTGGTAATGTTGGACTTCAAAGCTAAAGTCACACATAGTGTGCTGGTAATGTTGGACTTCAAAGCTAAAGTCACACATAGTGTGCTGGTAATGTTGGACTTCAAAGCTAAAGTCACACATAGTGTGCTGCTGGTCTGTAGTGTTGGACTTCAAAGCTAAAGTCACACATAGTGTGCTGCTGGTCTGTAATGTTGGACTTCAAAGTAAAGTCACACATAGTGTGCTGCTGGTCTGTAATGTTGGACTTCAAAGTAAAGTCACACATAGTGTGCTGCTGGTCTGTAGTGTTGGACTTCAAAGCTAAAGTCACACATAGTGTGCTGCTGGTCTGTAATGTTGGACTTCAAAGCTAAAGTCACACATAGTGTGCTGCTGGTCTGTAATGTTGGACTTCAAAGCTAAAGTCACACATAGTGTGCTGCTGGTCTGTAATGTTGGACTTCAAAGCTAAAGTCACACATAGTGTGCTGCTGGTCTGTAGTGTTGGACTTCAAAGCTAAAGTCACACATAGTGTGCTGCTGGTCTGTAATGTTGGACTTCAAAGCTAAAGTCACACATAGTGTGCTGCTGGTCTGTAATGTTGGACTTCAAAGTAAAGTCACACATAGTGTGCTGCTGGTCTGTAATGTTGGACTTCAAAGTAAAGTCACACATAGTGTGCTGCTGGTCTGTAATGTTGGACTTCAAAGTAAAGTCACACATAGTGTGCTGCTGGTCTGTAGTGTTGGACTTCAAAGCTAAAGTCACACATAGTGTGCTGCTGGTCTGTAGTGTTGGACTTCAAAGCTAAAGTCACACATAGTGTGCTGCTGGTCTGTAATGTTGGACTTCAAAGCTAAAGTCACACATAGTGTGCTGCTGGTCTGTAGTGTTGGACTTCAAAGCTAAAGTCACACATAGTGTGCTGCTGGTCTGTAGTGTTGGACTTCAAAGCTAAAGTCACACATAGTGTGCTGCTGGTCTGTAATGTTGGACTTCAAAGCTAAAGTCACACATAGTGTGCTGCTGGTCTGTAGTGTTGGACTTCAAAGCTAAAGTCACACATAGTGTGCTGCTGGTCTGTAATGTTGGACTTCAAAGCTAAAGTCACACATAGTGTGCTGCTGGTCTGTAGTGTTGGACTTCAAAGCTAAAGTCACACATAGTGTGCTGCTGGTCTGTAATGTTGGACTTCAAAGCTAAAGTCACACATAGTGTGCTGCTGGTCTGTAATGTTGGACTTCAAAGCTAAAGTCACACATAGTGTGCTGCTGGTCTGTAGTGTTGGACTTCAAAGCTAAAGTCACACATAGTGTGCTGCTGGTCTGTAATGTTGGACTTCAAAGCTAAAGTCACACATAGTGTGCTGCTGGTCTGTAGTGTTGGACTTCAAAGCTAAAGTCACACATAGTGTGCTGCTGGTCTGTAGTGTTGGACTTCAAAGTAAAGTCACACATAATGTGCTGCTGGTCTGTAATGTTGGACTTCAAAGCTAAAGTCACACATAGTGTGCTGCTGGTCTGTAATGTTGGACTTCAAAGCTAAAGTCACACATAGTGTGCTGCTGGTCTGTAATGTTGGACTTCAAAGCTAAAGTCACACATAGTGTGCTGCTGGTCTGTAGTGTTGGACTTCAAAGCTAAAGTCACACATAGTGTGCTGCTGGTCTGTAATGTTGGACTTCAAAGCTAAAGTCACACATAGTGTGCTGCTGGTCTGTAATGTTGGACTTCAAAGTAAAGTCACACATAGTGTGCTGCTGGTCTGTAATGTTGGACTTCAAAGTAAAGTCACACATAGTGTGCTGCTGGTCTGTAATGTTGGACTTCAAAGCTAAAGTCACACATAGTGTGCTGCTGGTCTGTAATGTTGGACTTCAAAGCTAAAGTCACACATAGTGTGCTGCTGGTCTGTAGTGTTGGACTTCAAAGCTAAAGTCACACATAGTGTGCTGCTGGTCTGTAGTGTTGGACTTCAAGCTAAAGTCACACATAGTGTGCTGCTGGTCTGTAATGTTGGACTTCAAAGCTAAAGTCACACATAGTGTGCTGCTGGTCTGTAGTGTTGGACTTCAAAGCTAAAGTCACACATAGTGTGCTGCTGGTCTGTAGTGTTGGACTTCAAAGCTAAAGTCACACATAGTGTGCTGCTGGTCTGTAATGTTGGACTTCAAAGCTAAAGTCACACATAGTGTGCTGCTGGTCTGTAGTGTTGGACTTCAAAGCTAAAGTCACACATAGTGTGCTGCTGGTCTGTAATGTTGGACTTCAAAGCTAAAGTCACACATAGTGTGCTGCTGGTCTGTAATGTTGGACTTCAAAGCTAAAGTCACACATAGTGTGCTGCTGGTCTGTAGTGTTGGACTTCAAAGCTAAAGTCACACATAGTGTGCTGCTGGTCTGTAATGTTGGACTTCAAAGCTAAAGTCACACATAGTGTGCTGCTGGTCTGTAGTGTTGGACTTCAAAGCTAAAGTCACACATAGTGTGCTGCTGGTCTGTAATGTTGGACTTCAAAGCTAAAGTCACACATAGTGTGCTGCTGGTCTGTAATGTTGGACTTCAAAGCTAAAGTTACACATAGTGTGCTGCTGGTCTGTAGTGTTGGACTTCAAAGCTAAAGTCACACATAGTGTGCTGCTGGTCTGTAATGTTGGACTTCAAAGCTAAAGTCACACATAGTGTGCTGCTGGTCTGTAGTGTTGGACTTCAAAGCTAAAGTCACACATAGTGTGCTGCTGGTCTGTAATGTTGGACTTCAAAGCTAAAGTCACACATAGTGTGCTGCTGGTCTGTAATGTTGGACTTCAAAGCTAAAGTCACACATAGTGTGCTGCTGGTCTGTAGTGTTGGACTTCAAAGCTAAAGTCACACATAGTGTGCTGCTGGTCTGTAGTGTTGGACTTCAAAGCTAAAGTCACACATAGTGTGCTGCTGGTCTGTAATGTTGGACTTCAAAGCTAAAGTCACACATAGTGTGCTGCTGGTCTGTAGTGTTGGACTTCAAAGCTAAAGTCACACATAGTGTGCTGCTGGTCTGTAGTGTTGGACTTCAAAGCTAAAGTCACACATAGTGTGCTGCTGGTCTGTAGTGTTGGACTTCAAAGCTAAAGTCACACATAGTGTGCTGCTGGTCTGTAATGTTGGACTTCAAAGCTAAAGTCACACATAGTGTGCTGCTGGTCTGTAATGTTGGACTTCAAAGCTAAAGTCACACATAGTGTGCTGCTGGTCTGTAGTGTTGGACTTCAAAGCTAAAGTCACACATAGTGTGCTGCTGGTCTGTAGTGTTATACTTCAAAGCTAAAGTCACACATAGTGTGCTGCTGGTCTGTAGTGTTGGACTTCAAAGCTAAAGTCACACATAGTGTGCTGCTGGTCTGTAATGTTGGACTTCAAAGCTAAAGTCACACATAGTGTGCTGCTGGTCTGTAGTGTTGGACTTCAAAGCTAAAGTCACACATAGTGTGCTGCTGGTCTGTAATGTTGGACTTCAAAGCTAAAGTCACACATAGTGTGCTGCTGGTCTGTAATGTTGGACTTCAAAGCTAAAGTCACATATAGTGTGCTGCTGGTCTGTAGTGTTGGACTTCAAAGCTAAAGTCACACATAGTGTGCTGCTGGTCTGTAATGTTGGACTTCAAAGTAAAGTCACACATAGTGTGCTGCTGGTCTGTAATGTTGGACTTCAAAGCTAAAGTCACACATAGTGTGCTGCTGGTCTGTAGTGTTGGACTTCAAAGCTAAAGTCACACATAGTGTGCTGCTGGTCTGTAATGTTGGACTTCAAAGCTAAAGTCACACATAGTGTGCTGCTGGTCTGTAGTGTTGGACTTCAAAGCTAAAGTCACACATAGTGTGCTGCTGGTCTGTAATGTTGGACTTCAAAGCTAAAGTCACACATAGTGTGCTGCTGGTCTGTAGTGTTGGACTTCAAAGCTAAAGTCACACATAGTGTGCTGCTGGTCTGTAGTGTTGGACTTCAAAGCTAAAGTCACACATAGTGTGCTGCTGGTCTGTAGTGTTGGACTTCAAAGCTAAAGTCACACATAGTGTGCTGCTGGTCTGTAGTGTTGGACTTCAAAGCTAAAGTCACACATAGTGTGCTGCTGGTCTGTAATGTTGGACTTCAAAGCTAAAGTCACACATAGTGTGCTGCTGGTCTGTAATGTTGGACTTCAAAGCTAAAGTCACACATAGTGTGCTGCTGGTCTGTAGTGTTGGACTTCAAAGTAAAGTCACACATAGTGTGCTGCTGGTCTGTAGTGTTGGACTTCAAAGTAAAGTCACACATAGTGTGCTGCTGGTCTGTAGTGTTGGACTTCAAAGTAAAGTCACACATAGTGTGCTGCTGGTCTGTAATGTTGGACTTCAAAGCTAAAGTCACACATAGTGTGCTGCTGGTCTGTAATGTTGGACTTCAAAGCTAAAGTCACACATAGTGTGCTGCTGGTCTGTAGTGTTGGACTTCAAAGCTAAAGTCACACATAGTGTGCTGCTGGTCTGTAGTGTTGGACTTCAAAGCTAAAGTCACACATAGTGTGCTGCTGGTCTGTAATGTTGGACTTCAAAGTAAAGTCACACATAGTGTGCTGCTGGTCTGTAATGTTGGACTTCAAAGCTAAAGTCACACATAGTGTGCTGCTGGTCTGTAGTGTTGGACTTCAAAGTAAAGTCACACATAGTGTGCTGCTGGTCTGTAGTGTTGGACTTCAAAGCTAAGAAGCTGGGCCCACGCTACCAGAATTTGCCACTAGCAATGTGTGGTAAGCAACAATTTGCCACCTGCCACATCGGCTTCCTGGCACACGTATCAATGTTCGCGCAATGTGTTGTACTGACTGACCTGCCATTACTATTATGGAACAGCTCTCACGGCGCGCCCGGTTGAAATATTCGGTGATGCAGGAGTCCCATATGCATGGGAACTCTCGGACAAGGTTGATCAATTTACTCACTGGAGACGTGCCGCATACGGATACGCAGCTATTAGCAGCGTTTTCACATGCGGCGCGTCTCCAATGAATATTACAGTCTCAAAGCCGTCGGCCGTCGCTCAGCTTCTCCGCCATTTTTTCCGGCTCGCCGGAAGATGAAGAAACGGGAAGTGGCGCAAGAACACCGCTGATTGGCTGAGAGGCGGCAACATTGCTCGAGCCTTGCCGGCTACCACAAATGAATAGACTCGGTTTGTATCGGGTCGCAATTTGTGGCGGCAATATTGTAGGCACCCCTAATTGAGGCGGCAACATTGCCGCCACAAAATTGCGCCCGGCAATAGGTGTTTGTGGTAGCGTGGGCCGAGCTTCTAAAGTCACACATAGTCGGGCACGTCTGCTCGCCAGAGACCCAAGTGACCTTCGTCGATACAGACGCCTGGGATGGTGATGGTAACTGTGTTGGTTGTTGTTGGATGGTAGAACTGGCCGGCACAACGGGGACTTAGAAGATGGCGCGATAATGGTATCAGGTCGGCAGGGCGAGGTTGGTACTGAGGAAGTTCAGGCGGAGGAGGGGTGGGGGGTGGGGAGGGAGGGGATAGGGGTGGGAGGAGGGGTGGGCGTACAGGCTTGTTACTTGTCCGAGGGAGGGGGCAGAAGTTGGCGGGGGTGGGGGTTGGGGGGGGGGGGTAAGAAAATTGACTGAAAGACTATTCAGCACAATCTAATCCGTCTAGATAGATCGTTAACTCATTCGTGACGTGCCGCCTCCGGAAGCCGCGTATCCGGGGGCGGCACGTCTCGTATGAGTTAACTCAAAGTGCAAAAGTCCGGCCTCGCTCCGACGTCGGCCGTAAGATCCAAACGCGCATAAATTTAGTATCGGTCCCATTCAGTCACATCCTCTCCCTCTTTGCGTCTGTCTTTCTGCCTGTCTGTCTGTCTGCCTGCCCGACAATATCGGTCCCATTCAGTCACATCCTCTCCCTCTTTCCGTCTGTCTGTCTGCCTGTCTGTCTGTCTGCCTGCCTGCCCGACAATATCGGTCCCATTCAGTCACATCCTCTCCCTCTTTGCGTCTGTCTATCTGCCTGTCTGTCTGTCTGCCTGCCCGACAATATCGGTCCCATTCAGTCACATCCTCTCCCTCTTTCCGTCTGTCTGTCTGCCTGTCTGTCTGTCTGCCTGCCTGCCCGACAATATCGGTCCCATTCAGTCACATCCTCTCCCTCTTTGCGTCTGTCTATCTGCCTGCCTGTCTGTCTGCCTGCCCGACAATATCGTCCGAAGAAAAAGATAAAAAAAAGTACCCAACGGAGAAAGAAACACGCTTAGAAAAATGAAAACGAAGGAAAAGATGCTTAGTTAGGCAAGGAGTATTCCGCCGGGCGGTATCGTCAGTAGCGGTCAAGGGGTTAGGGACAAATGTCAGTTGGAAGGATCTCCTTGTACACATAATGTAATTTACTTCAGTTCAGTTCACTGTCTCCGACTGTCTTGTCTCAGTGTCTTGTCTGTCTGTCTGTCTGTGTCTCACATGAAAGGGCAATAATGACACCTGATTTGTCAGCCGCCTTGACTATACACATTTTTCATTCGGCTGAGGCTACAGTACTTAATATTATGAATTAAACATTAGCGCTTTCAAAATGGGTATGTACGAATAATCAAAGCGAAACGTGCGAATGTGCATGGACGTGTGAGTGAGAGAGAGAGAGAGAGAGAGAGAGAGAGAGAGAGAGAGAGAGAGAGAGAGAGAGAGAGAGAGAGAGAGAGAGAGAGAGAGAGAGAGAGAGAGAGAGAGAGAGAGAGAGAGAGGAGAGAGAGAGAGAGAGAGAGAGAGAGAGAGAGAGAGAGAGAGAGAGAGAGAGAGATCACAGCTCTCACTAGGCATACTCGTATGTCTGTCTCGATCAATAACCGCGCACGATCAAGTGCCATACAATCTGGGATATTTATGTCCGCTGAAGAATCTACGAAGGGGAGCAAAAACTATGTATATATGGGATACTCACTCAAGTCTGTAGTCTCTTATAAGGAACTCATACTATCTGCAACAAGCATAGATTCTCATGAGCCCCTGCAAATTGCAGTGCCTCATGAGAATCTATACTTCTTGATTCCTTCAATGAGGGAGGCTGTTAATAATTTCCATGTGCAGTAAGTATGTAACGATTAGTAAACATTAACTCATTTAGCCCGGACACACTACACCATGACATGGATCGAGCATGATAGTTCAAGGGTGGTGCCAGAATAGCTTGGCGCCCATAGGCGCTAAGCTATTCTGGCACCAGCCTTTAACTATCGTGCTCGATCTGCCTCTAGAAATGTAATGCAGTCCTTCAGAGGGCACCTTCAAAATTTGGGGATCATTTGGTCCTGGGGCACAATGTGTTAACGGTAGGTTGCGTTGCGTTTAACCCTGTGGCTGTCGGTAGCGCTTTTTGTCGCGATGATTCCTGCAGGAATCATCGCGACAAAAAGCGCTACCGACAGCGGCCACAGGCGGGGTCAATAAAGTTTATCTTTAATCAGAAATATGTAAAACATTGCACGGACTGCAAACATTCCGTGGATTTTATCTAGTCCGCGCCATCTGCAAGAGGCGTAAAAGAAATCATAACAGCTGTTGCGACCTCAGGTCTCGCAAGGGGTTGTTGCTTCATTGACATCCACAGTTTGAGCCACTTAGCCGATATGAAGAGTACGATTACTACCATGGAGGACGCATACCACAGTCCTTACTATAAAGAGGAGCAGCCTATTGTCTTTCTTTACTATAAAGGGGCGCAGCCTCAGTACTGCCTTTAGCCTGATTTTGATTTAGGAATAACTCTTATTTGCGACGATGGCGTTAACGAACTTCGGAACGTGTCAGCCTTATCAGCAATGGAGACGTTCTTTATGTTACCAGTAAACAGTAAATAGGTTCTTGTCTCTCCTCGATCGTTGCGTTTTAAACCTGCGATACTGTATGTCGTTTATGGCCGTGTTCACGCAGTTACCCCCATGGCCACATGTCCCAAATTGTGAAGGTGTTCCATAACTCCTATGTACTAGTTGCAGGAGATAGATTGACCTTGATGATTCAAGGGTAGTGCCAGATTGGCTTGGCGCCGGATGAGGCGCCAAGCCAATCTGGCTCTACCCTTGAATTATCATGATCAGTCCATCTCCTGTCGTAAGGCGTCGGGGCTGAGTGAGTTAACGTGCAGGTAAATAGTCCTAAACTGACGTAGCGGGGAGGAAAAATACGAAAGGGGATTGTTGGGGTGGAGGGGGGTGGGGTTGGGGGAGTAGGGCACTGTCATACTGTCTAATTTAACGACTGGGTTAACTCATTCAGCCCGACGGTCGTATTTCCCAAAGTTTGGAGGCGTCATCTACTGACTATGCACGAGTTGCAGTTGCCTGTCGGCGCCAAGCTAATCTGGCACTGCCCTTGAATTATCATGGTCGATCCATTTCCTGCTGTAGTGCGTCAGGGCTGAACGGGTTAATGTGTCCACGCGATCAAACTCTAATAATTCGTGTCAGCGGCAGTTTTTATTCCTGCCGAAACTATTGCACGATACGAAATGGGATGGGGGAACAGCGTGGGGGATGGGGTGGGGTTGGGTGTGGGGGGGGGGGGGGGAGTGGAAGACATCACAGATTGATATAACGATTAGATTAATGTCTCCACACCAATGAAAGCTACTTCGTGTAAACAGCGCTAGTTTTTAATTGTCGAAACTGCACTGATGTGGGAAATGTAATCACGAACAAGACAGCTTCATACATGCGATTTTTAACGCCGCGCGAACCGCTCCGGCTGTATAAAACAAATGAAAATGAACAAGCGGCAAAGATCCTCACGAGTGCCCCAGCAACTGCAGGGGCTCATGAGGATCTATGCCTCTTGCAGATAGGTGACGTTTGGAGGTCAAAACTGAAGTGGGAGGTGTCATCCTGGAAAAGGGGACAGAAGTGGGAGGGGTTGGAGGGTGGGGGTGGGGGGTGGTGGAGTGGTGGGTAATAGGAGAACTCATAAAATCGATTGAAATCTGCTCTTGTCCATTCTGTCTTTTAGTGTGTGTGTGTGTGTGTGTGTGTGTGTGTGTGTGTGTGTTTGTGTTTGTGTGTGTGTGTGTGTGTGTGTGTGTGTGTGTGTGAGAGAGAGAGTGTGTATGTGTGTCATTAATTGATTAACTTGTCACTGAGTTGAGGTTTCACACTCCCGCTCTTGTCTTTTGTAATGCTTCTGTCAGTTGCGATATCATGGCAAATCATTTGTGAATATGGACGGGAAAACATCCTAAAATTACGTGCTGTCTCTGCCTCCCCTTCCCCCTCATTCCACCTCCCACGCCCTCCTCTCGCACTCTCCCTCACTCACAGTCATTTCGTGGTGTGGTGTTGTGGCGCTGTGTGGTGTGTTGCGTGTGTACATGTACCTTGTACGTTTGTGCATGCTGTGTTGTATGATTACCAGTTTGCGTACGTGTGAGTGCGTGCCTTGAGTGTGTGCTTGCATGTGCCCCACAACAACAACAAACAAACAACAGAAACCAAAAAAACCAACAACAACCCCCCAAAACCAACACAGAAAACAACAAACAAACAAACAAAAACCAAACACCACAATGTATCCATACATCTGCATGAAGAAATAAATCTGGCTATCAAAAGGGAAGCCATTAGAAGTGAAGGCGCCAACATAAATCCTCTTATTCCACCTTCCCCCGTTTTATCTGTCGCATCAAAGGCGAGTTGTCTGTCTTTTTGGCACATCAGACAAACTCCTTCCATCTGCGACAGGCATACATTCTCAAGTACCCCTGCAGTCGCTTTACACAGTCAAGACGTTGCGCTAAAGCCGCGTATCCAAATACGGAACGTCTGGAATGAGCTAAAGCCTTAACTCATTCTACCCCAGACACACCACAGGAAAATAAGGATCGACCATGATAGTTCAAGGGTGATGCCAGAATAGGTTGGCGCCCATAGGCGCCAAGCTATTCTGGCATCACCCTTGAACTATCATGGTCGATCTGTGTCCTGCACTGCAATGCAGTCTTCAGAGGACAACGGCTAAATTTAAGGATTTCGGTGTTGGGGTAGAATGAGTTAACACATTATACCCCAGGATCTAAATATCCAAATTTTGAAGTTGCCCTTTTGAAGGACTGAATTACAATTTTCGACACAGATCGAGCATGATAGTTCAAGGGTGGTGCCAGAAGAGCTTGGCGCCTATGGGAGCCAACCCATTCTGGCACAACCCTTGAACTGTCATGCTCGATCCATGTTTTGCTGTGGTGGGTCGGGGCTGAATGAGTTATGCTCTAAAATCACAGACCAACATGCATAGTGTATAGCACCATAAACTGACAAGATGCATTTCACGAAGACAACGGAATCCCCGCCCCCTCTTTTTATACTTCATTCTTTGTCCTCACAAACCAGATAGGTGAGGCTAGCGCTGGCAGAATTGTACACAAACCATAAGGAATCGCTCAGCGCCGGACAGACAACAGTTAGATCCCCGCCTATCAGGCACCCAATCGCCAGCCCACAGAGAAATACGCAGGTATAGAATAAGACGATCATTTGCATCTTCAAAAAAGATGCATCAGGTCTCTTATATAACCCATGTCTTTCTCCGGAACTTAGGAAGTAGGCAGGGGAAACATACATACACAAACACGAAGGTGCACTACCATATGTGGTCAGGTAAATACCCTAATTTCCCACAGTAGATGCACAGAACATTACAGAACAATGTAATTCTTTGTAATTTCGTTCTTTGTGTTATGCTCCGATCCTGTACTAATACTTCAATGCCTTTTGTGTACAGGTTAACTCATTCAGCCCCGACACACAACAGCAAGACATGGATCGAGCATGATGGTTCAAGGGCATGCTAGAATAGCTTGGCGCCCATAGGCGCCAAGCTATTATGGCACCACCGGGGGGCTTGAACTATCATGCTCGATCTGTCTCTAGAATTGTAATATAGTCCTTCAGAGGGCAACTTCAAAATTTGGGATTTTGGTCCTGGGGCAAAATGGGTTAACCCCTCCCCCCCCCAAAAAAAAAAAAAAGACCCAAAACAAAACAAAAACCAAAGTAAGAATACTAAGAAACAACAACAACAACAACAACAACAACAACAAAACACACCAATAAAACAAAACAACCCCTCTCCCCCCCATCCAGTATTTATTGAATAAAAATGGTGTACCATCCGTTAATGTTAACTCCTTTATGCTGACTGCTTGCACAAGAGGTTTAACTCTTTCGAGACGTGCCGCATCCGGATTCGCGGCTTTAAGCCGCGAATCCAGATGCGGCACGTATCGAAAGAGTTAATGCAGTGAAATATTTAAGTCGATCAGCTCTAGTGATAATCATGATGTTACCGCCGACGCCATCTCACTGCTAAATTACGTACTCCGCTTCTATACAGTCATGACATTGGTTAGGCTCTGCAGAGGCTTATGGGAATCCGGGAAAAAGCTCTTGCTTGTGGCATTCATCCAGACTATGTAGAAGCTTATGACACTCTAAACCTATTGCCGATGAAACACTGGTAGTCAGGCGGCTGCAGATGCTCTTGAGAATCTACGCTTCTCGGTTGCAACTGAGACAGGCTGGAAAAAAGTTTGAAGTAGAGTGCAACGTTTTCGATTTCTGCCGATGTCTCTCTTGACCCCGCACGTGCCGCTTACCGCGCGATGAAAACCAGGCCATGAATAACTGGCTCGGATTATGGATCCCTAATTCCGCACCTTCCATATGCAAGACACATAGACTCTCATGAACCCGTGCAGTTGCAGGGGTTCATGAGACTCTATGCGTCTTGTATATTATTTACACCAATATTTTATCTGAGGACGAGGAAGTGGGTGCAAGTTGAACCAAGTACTGAGTTTAAGTTCGTGGATTAGGTCTCTCAGTTCGTTTCTTAAGTCTGCAATATGCATAGATTCTCATGAGCCTCTGCATCTGCAGATTGTTGACAATGCCTATTGTTGATAATGAGTACTCCACCTAATTCCCTGCTAATCTTGCTTCTCAAACTCAGACAAAGGAGGCTGTGGGGGTTGGAAACCCGTGGCTGGATGATGTAGATCCTGACAGACCTCCTGTCGCAAAGAGTTGAGAAATCGATCGTGGCGATTGTCAGATAATATCCCTTGCATGTGCCGAATCAACAGCGGCTTACAGGCCTTCGATTAACCCTTTGCATGTCAGTAGCAGTTTTTGTCACAATCATTCCTGTAGGAATCATCGCAACAAAACCACTACCGACACACAAACGGTTAACGAAAATGTATTAGAACCGTAAAGTCCAACACCACAAATCAACTCGTACTATCTATCGTCAAATGCATTAACTTAACTTTATGTCTGGAATGCTCAGCGCTTTGTTAGTGTATATACAATATATAGGGCTAGTCAGCAGCGTAACCCCCCCCCCCGCCCCGCCCCTCCAAAACAAAAACAAAGAACAACAACAACAAACAAACAAAATACAAAAACAAAACAAAACACAACAACAACAACGCAACCCCCCAAAAACAAACAAACAAACAAACAAAGAACAACAACAACCCCCCCTCCAAAAAAAAAAAAACAAAACAAACAAAACAAACCCCCCCCCCAACAAAAAAAAACCCCACACCACAACAACAAAAAACAAGAAACAACCCCCCAAAATAAATAAATAAATAAATAAATAAATAAATATATATATCAACACACACACACAAACAAAAGAAACAAACAAAATAAAGCAACAACAACAACAACAACAACAACAAAACCCTTAAAAAAACAACAAAACAACAACCAAATATAAACAAACCAACCAACCCCCCCCCCCAAAAAAAAAAAAAAAAAAAAAAAAAAAAAAGAAAAAAAAAAAGAAAAAAAAAAAAAAGAAAGAAAACAACAACAACCAAAAAAACCAAAACAACCTGTTTAGTATTCCTTGATTGCCACGGGTGATGCCTTTTGGCGGAAAAGACGTGTAATTACGCGTCATTTCCGCCGATCGGTATCGTCAGCAGCAGTCAAGGAGCCAAATGTCATTGACACCGAAGTTGGTCGGGACGGTGTGCTTTTGCACTCAGTAACGTTCTGATTTGGTCTTGTTATTCCGATTGACGTGTACCTTTTTGCCTGTTTTTGTTACGTCATAGCATTTCACACGTTCGACAGCTGATGTGTTTGCCTGCAGTTTGACGATAAAGTGAAAATGTTGACTGCTTTGGTGACGGCTTGGCTGTGGCAGTTCAATGTGCTATCTTTGTGATGTCCAGCCCATCTCCCGCGGTCGTATCTTTAACTCATTCTACCCCAGACACACCACAGGAAGATAAGGGTCGACCATGATAGTTCAAGGGTGATGCCAGAATAGCTTGGCGCCTATGGGCGCCAAGCTATTCTGGCATCACCCTTGAACTATCATGGTCGGTCTGTGTCCTGCACTGCAATGCAGTCTTCAGAGGACAACGGCAAAATTTAAGGATTTCGGTGTTGGGGTAGAATGAGTTAACCCATATACTGAGGCTAAAATCTTCAAATGTGTACACTGCCATATGCAAGCTACATAATAGTACTTAGAGATAAGGAAATAGACCAATGGCTTTAGTTCAAGGGTGGTGCCAGAATAGCTTGGCGCCTAGAGGCGCCAAGTTATTCTGGCACTACCCTTGAACTATTTTAGTCAAACTTATTTCAAACACTGGTGTATTCCGAATGATAAGGGTTAATGGAGAATGAGTCAGCTGAGGACGCGAAAGGGTTAAAGAAAATAAGGCGAAACGATCGCTACACAAACAACAAGACATGGCCGATATGAATCATGACGCCCACAAAAGAAAGAGCACTCTGAATGACTGTCCTGGCGTGGGAGAGTTGTCCGCCCTGTCCGCCCCTCCCAGCGTTAAACAATTAGGAAAATTGTTCATTTAGAGACCTCATCCTCGCAACAAAACGCGGTCAATATTCACAAGAGACGCAAGCCATCTCTTTCCGGACGGCCTTTTCAGTTCCAAGGCCACTTGATGGTGGCATTTTCCGCAGAGTTATTTTGATAGTTTTCGCATGCAATCTCAGTCAGTCGTAAGTGCCTTTTATGCACGTGTTTTGTTGCGGGTGCCGCCTTTGATATTATAGACGAAATCTTGATCCTGATGTTTATAACTGCCTTATTCTGAGTCTGACCAATAAGACTGAAAAGATGTTTATCTTTTTTCTCGAAATCTAACCAAAAATTAGTTACGACAGCATGTCCGCTGAAAGGTCCTGATAAATCAAAGTGACACAGCTGCAATACGCCTCAATTGATCAATGTTCAGGTCGTACCTGCATAGGCAATAGCTGCCTCTGTCCCCCATAACCCGTCCCTTCAGTAAGGGCCGTCTATCATCACTCCGGTGCCGCTGACGTTAAACCCCGAACTAATTTGTCATTCAGTCTTGTTAGTTCCGGGGTTGCATGCGAACTCCATGGATTCGCTGGTATAATTTCTTATGAGTTCAATAGGCATTTATGATATGTCTGTTATGCATGTTTTATAGTATGTACTAAGACAAGACGTCTCAGTTTGCTGTTAATCCACTCAACCCTGATGCCCTACAGCAGAAGACGATGACGGTGATAGTTCAAAGATGGTGCCAGAATAGCTTGGCGCCTGAAGGCGCCAAGCTATTCTGGCACCACCTTTGAACTATCACGGTCATTCTGTCTTCTGAACTGTATGCTCATTCTTTGAGTCATGCCGGCTGCCGATACTGTACTAATACTTTATTGCTCTTTGTGTAAGGCAAAAAAGCAAATAAAATCCTTGAATCATTGAAAACGTGTCATCAGATGACACTTCCCAAATCTAGAAATGTCGACATTGCATGGGCTCATTGAGTTAGAGGGATTCGTAAAGTGTCTTGAAGAATGAATGCACACAAGTTGAGTGATGTGTCGATGGAAGTACTGATATGCGCCTGATGAGCTCTGCGTATGTTGATGTGCGAGTCACTGAACCCCTTGCGCGCGCGCAATGCACTACACCACTCAGTCTACATACTATGAGTGTGTGAGCCGAGTCGGCGCGAGGGGGGTGGACAGGCTTTTTCATAATTATATCAACACGCACTTGTCAGGCGCCTATAGATGGAAGTTTTCTCCAGAACTGACACTTGTCTAGGACAGTAGACACTTTCCTCGATCTGTCACGGTCAAGCGGCATTCAGAAGACAGCACTGGCCCGGAAAGAAAAGACACGAACAGCCGGCCGAACAGGAAATCAATAGAAGAAAAACCAACAGTGAATCACGCGAATCGGAGAATCGTGAGACTGCCTTATCACTCCCTTTAAGTTTAACAAATGCTGTTTCCCTAGAATAGCCCCCCTCCCCCGCCCGCCCCTTCCTCGCCCGTAACCCCTTCTATGCTAGTAGACGCAGATTGTGTTTCTGCAATCTTCGTGAATTTAACATCGAGGAGTCCAAGCCACCCCAGCAACATGGTGTCAGCTAGTGACGCAGATCCTCATGAGCTCTCGCAACCAGTTTTATCCATGTCCTTTGGACGCTTGTGACTTTTTGTCGTTGAATGAACACAGATTATCCAGGCCCCGGATAAACCATCCAGGAAACATGCATGGTAGTGTCAGCAAGACTCATAGATCCTCATGGACCCGGCAAATGCCGCGGGGGATCATGAGGATCTGTGTCTCTTGCAGTCGGATCATGTTCAGTTTTTTTCGGTTGTCAAAGGGTTAACTTTATTCTGCCGTTAAGAAAGTCAACTTTTACTTGCACATACGCCTCAGTTGACAAGCGTAAAGCCCTTTCACGTCGCCCCCCCCCCCCCCCCCCACCTCCCCCTTCCTCACCCTCCAATGCCCACTGGCCTTTCACGACTAATGGACTTACTGTCTTGATCTTTCCTATTGCACAGATCGCGAAAGCAGATGAAGATTAAATGATTTGAGACACGCATGTGCCGGTGTGAATGCAGTTGTATGCTTTGTACTGTTAATAAAATGCTTAGTAACTACGGTGTCAAATAGAAAAGCACCTGCCGACCTTAGTGACTGTGTAGGCTACACTAACTCAAAGTTGTTGCGCAAGACGCAATGTGGCGTGGTTAAATGACATTTAGACAAAGTCTTCCCAGCACGCAACTACACCCCCAAAAAAGACCAAACAGTCTCTCTCTCTCTCTCTCTCTCTGAGGCTATCACGTTCTGAATTAGCGAGAAATCAGTATCCATTATTCACATTGAACAGCAAACACCTTGCATATATGCAAGAGGCATAGATCCTCATGAGCCGCCGCATCTTCGAGGGCGCATGAGGATCTATGCCTCTTGCTGAAATGAATACGCTGTGTTTAATTCCCCTTCAGTACGATCCCCGCACCTCCTCCTACCCCCTACTACCACAAACGCACACACAGACACACACACACACACACACACACACACACACACACACACACACACACACACACACACACACACACACACACACACGTGCACAATCGCTGCCTCTCCCTCGTCACTCTGTCAGTCCCTCCCGGTCTAATTTGATTTTCTGGCGACGGGGACACGCTAAATGAATACTACATGAGGGAGACAGCCAGATCGGATTCCCGCGCCGGAAAAGAGAGAGAGAGAGAGAGAGAGAGAGAGAGAGAGGGAGAGGGGGGGGGGGAGAGAAAGAGAGAGAGAGAGAGAGAGAGAGAGAGAGAGAGAGAGAGAGAGAGAGAGAGAGAGAGAGAGAGTTGCACTTGATTTGTCAGTAAAATAAATGTGAGATGACGTACTACATACCGGGTTGTACTTTTGCAGCTCACAGAGGAAAAGACGGAAAGTACGAATCCGTTCCGCTTTCGCAGCTCGAACTGCGTATTATTTTCAGCCCTTCCATGCCAATGGACGCATATGTTGTCTCGGAAATCTTTGTTCATTCAGCGTCCAGGGGACATGGATACACACTGGACTCAGCAAGAGACATATATCCGCAAGAACCCGCGCAGTCGCTGGTGCTCATGAGGATCTGTGTCTCTTGCAGTATGATGGTTTTCATTTTTTATCGGGAGTGAAGAGGTTAAAACATATTTGACATAACGGACGGGCTGGGAAACCGGCTGTACTTTCTCAACTCAACCTGATCTGGGGCATGTGTTTGTCAGTCTACCTGTATTTAATAAAAAGTCACAGTACACACAAGGGATAATTGAAATATGAGACGGTAGAAACCCCTGACGTAGGTAAAAAAAAAAAAAAAAAAAAAAAAAAGGGGGGGTGGGGGGTGGGTGGATGGGTGGAGGGAGACAACAAGGCAGCTGCTTAGACTTGGCATGATGTCATCGGAAACATTAAAGCTGAGTCCCTACAGCAGGAGATGGACTGACCATGATAATTCAAGGGTAGTGCCAGATGAGCTTGGCACCTTATCATGGTCGGTCAATCTCCTGCAGCTGGTACAAAGTCGTTACGCAACACCTCCAAAATGTAGGAAACGTGGACCTGGGGTTAAATGGGTTAAGGCTTTCAAGTTTGAAGTACGCCATCAACCCATCCCGACCCATTCAAGGCTTTGTAGTGTTGTGTTACCAGATATGAAGTACGCCATCAACCCATCCCGACCCATTCAAGGCTTTGTAGTGTTGTGTTACCAGATATGAAGTACGCCATCAACCCATCCCGACCCATTCAAGGCTTTGTAGTGTTGTGTTACCAGATATGAAGTACGCCATCAACCCATCCAGACCCATTCAAGGCTTTGTAGTGTTGTGTTACCAGATATGAAGTACGCCATCAACCCATCCCGACCCATTCAAGGCTTTGTAGTGTTGTGTTACCAGATATGAAGTACGCCATCAACCCATCCCGACCCATTCAAGGCTTTGTAGTGTTGTGTTACCAGATATGAAGTACGCCATCAACCCATCCCGACCCATTCAAGGCTTTGTAGTGTTGTGTTACCAGATATGAAGTACGCCATCAACCCATCCCGACCCATTCAAGGCTTTGTAGTGTTGTGTTACCAGATATGAAGTACGCCATCAACCCATCCCGACCCATTCAAGGCTTTGTAGTGTTGTGTTACCAGATATGAAGTACACCATCAACCCATCCCGACCCATTCAAGGCTTTGTAGTGTTGTGTTACCAGATATGAAGTACGCCATCGACCCATCCCGACCCATTCAAGGCTTTGTAGTGTTGTGTTACCAGATATGAAGTACGCCATCAACCCATCCCGACCCATTCAAGGCTTTGTAGTGTTGTGTTACCAGATATGAAGTACGCCATCAACCCATTCCGACCCATTCAAGGCTTTGTAGTGTTGTGTTACCAGATATGAAGTACGCCATCAACCCATCCCGACCCATTCAAGGCTTTGTAGTGTTGTGTTACCAGATATGAAGTACGCCATCAACCCATCCTGACCCATTCAAGGCTTTGTAGTGTTGTGTTACCAGATATGAAGTACACCATCAACCCATCCCGACCCATTTAAGACTTTGTAGTGTTGTGTTATCAGAGATGAAGTACGCCAGCAACCCAACCTGACCCATTCAAGGCTTTGTAGTTTTGTGTTACCAGATATGAAGTACGCCATCAACCCATCCCGACCCATTCAAGGCTTTGTAGTGTTGTGTTACCAGATATGAAGTACGCCCTCAACCCATCCCGACCCATTCAAGGCTGTGTAGTGTTGTGTTACCAGATATGAAGTACGAGATCAACCCATCCCGACCCATTCAAGGCTTTGTAGTTTTGTGTTACCAGATATGAAGTACGCCATCAACCCATCCCGACCCATTCAAGGCTTTGTAGTTTTGTGTTACCAGATAATGAAGTACGCCATCAACCTATCCCGACTCATTCAAGGCTTTGTAGTTTACGTTGCCAGATATGAAGTACGCCATCAACCCATCTCGACCCATTCAAGGCTGTGTAGTGTTGTGTTTCACCCATTAACACCACGGGCACATTTTACCAACTTTGGAGGTGTTAACTAACGACTAGCTGCAGGAGATGGATCGACCATGATAGTTCAAGGGTAGTGCCAGATGAGCATGGCGCTACCTTTAAATTATCATGGTCAGTCCATCTCCTGCTGTAGGGCGTTGGGGCTAAATGTGTTATGCCGTATATCCGAAAGCGTCATGGCTCGAATGAGTTAACCCGTGTAGCTGTAACTTAACACCCGACAGCAGAAGGTGGGTCGAACATGATGGTCCAAGTATGGTGCTAGAACAGTTTAGCAGTGTGTGTGTGTGTTCGTGCGTGCTTGCGGCGTGTGCGTGCTTGCGGCGTGTGCGTGCCCGTGCCGCGCGCGGCGTGAATGTGAAGGTTAAGTCATAAACAACCATGAAAACGTCGCGTTTCCCGATCACATTGACATTGGGGTGAAAACAACGCTTTCCGGCCGTCTTCCTCTCTCCACAAACTCTCAACAACTTCAAGCGACAAATTTGTCTGATGAGCCTCTGCAGCCTCCGGCTGCAGGGGCACGTGAGAATCTATGTCCCTGCAGGGGCACGTGAGAATCTATGTCCCTTGCTGTCAGCTTAGCCGCTCTTAGCGTATTTTCGTCGTCCTGAAGCGGATACTCAAATAACTGCTTTTGAAGCGGACAACTTCAGATATAGTCCCTGTTGGAACCCATTCACTTTTTGTTATCTACATACGAGACGGGCTCGTGAGAATCTGTACCTTTCACAGCCAACGATCAGCGTCGCCTGCCACCTCAAATGGAGAAAGCCACACCCGTTTAAAGCGTATTCTCGCGAAACGACTCGAATAACTATCTAAAGCAATTAATGTTTTTGTTATCCGTGTAGCCTGCGGCAGCTGTCGCGGTGAAAACAGCATTTAGGTCGGTTTAGAACACAATTAAACTATCGGCTCCCAGCGGGAGCGTGAAATCCCTCCGTCTGTCTGAGGAGTACAGGTTCAAATGCGCGCGGTGGACACAGCATTTAGGTCGGTTTTGAACACAATCCATTTTAGCCCCGAGTCTCTACAGCAGGAGATGGATTGACCATGATAATTCAATTGACCATGATAATTGACAATGATAATTCAAGGGTAGTGCCAGATTAGCTTGGCGCCTGAAGGCGCCAAGCTAATCTGGCACTACCCTTGAATTATCATTGTCAAACCATCTCCTGCAATTGGTGCATGGTCGTTAGGAAACACCTCAAAAATGTGAGAAATGGAACTTTGGGGCTAAAAGGGTTAAACTAGGGAGCGTGAGATCCCTTCGTCTGTCTGAGGAGCACAGATTCAAATGTGCGCAGTGGCAAGAGCATTTATGCCGGGTTAGACCACAAGCTATTTGATCTCAGCGGGAACGTGACATGAAACCCCCGAATTTGGCACCGTGAGGCTTTGCTTGAACATCGCAAGATCCAGATCAGGTCACTGCAGGGCACACAGCACAGTTGCTCAGTGCTGGATATTGTTCAGATTCGTGTGCATGTTGGGGCTCATGACGATCTGTGAGTCTTGCAGATGGCCCTAGAAACTCAGTGTTGGCGTGGGGAAGGCATTGCTGATCAATCACAGATGGAGGGAGGGAATCGCACGATGTTTATTCCAAGAGTTTCATTATGCCTTTGGCTCGCCGAGCATTGACAGACGAGGCACGAAACTCGCGTCAGAAAAATCTTCGAATCAGTCCCTCCCCATGTGATCGGATCGGCACCGAGTATGAAAGACTGGCACAGGTGGTCTCGCCTGAAAATAGAGTCCGAAATAGCTCAGGAGCGAAAGAGAGCGAAGGGAACGGCCGGCCGTTGGTTCGAGTCCCAGTCCCGGCCCCGGTAGCTGGAAAAAAGACGGGTTTGTTCGGCAATAGCATGTCCATTGAAAGTTCCTGGTAAATCAAAGTGTCACATTTGCAGTGCGCATGAATTGATCAGTGTTCAGGTCGTACTCCATAGGCAATAGATTTTGCTGTACCCCATAACCCGCCCGTCAGGGCCGTCTACAATCACTTCTGTGCCGTGGACTTTAAACCCCGAACGTTACCAACCAACCAATCTCGGTTGAAAAACAGTGCCCCTGTCCCTGCAGTGAAAAGAAACATAGGGTCTCAAGGCATCCTGCAGGTTTCACTGACTCATGAGAATACGTGCCTCTTGCTCAATGGCAGAGGTTAACCTCTTTCGCCTTCTCGGGTTGAGGTATTTATCCGGGTTTCACTCACGACTGCTAACTGCTGAAAAAAATTGAACATCACCCAACTGCAAGAGGTATATCCTCATGAGCCCCCGCAGTTGTGGGGGAACATGAGGATCTATGCCTCTTGCTGAAACCACATCGTATCCATTTTTTTTGGACGGCTCGGGGTCTGTGACGCTGAATTTTCAATGATTTCCCAAACACAATCAGAGACCACTGGCTTTAAAAAGATATGAAATAATTTCAGTTGACGAAGTTCCCTGTCTCTGAACCAGAAATGTAAATAAAGGACAGAAATCCCCCACAGCAACTTGAAAGGTATTGATTCTTATGAGCGTCTTGCAGATGGAAGGTACCGCTAAGGGATTGGCGGCTGAAACTTGTTTGAAAAGAAGGGAAACAATTTTGAACGCTGAATTTCAAAAATCACTACAACAAACAAAGGAAAGCCTTTGGGAGGCTTTCTTTCTTTCTTTGTTCCACTCATTTTCCCCCCTTTGTTTATCTTCGTGTTTCAAGGCTTGGCTAAAGTTGCATGTTCTTTGTCTTCCAGAATACAGACTGGCTGCAGATTTTACTAGTTTGTTTTTATAGCTCTTTTTTTCACTGCCGAGAAAAAGTCCAATTGCAAGAGACATAGATCCTCATGAGCCCCCGCATCTGCAGGGGCTCATGAGAATATATGTCTCTTGCTGGCCCCATTTCGTATTGATGTTTTTTGACGGATTAGCGTTGAATTAATGAGCAGATTTCAGAAACACATTCGGCGAAGACTGGCAGGGAAAGGGTTAAGGAAAAGCCATTTTAACTAAGCTTTGGGTGGTGGTGGTGGTGGTGAGTGGGGATTGTTTGTTTGTATCCTATTGTTGCCGTGTGCCCAGATTTGACTGTGATTATAGATAAAGGTTTGCTGTTCACGTGTATTGAAAGGTTGTTGCTGATTAGTTTTGAACATGTCTATTTTGTATGTTCACGTCTAGTTCATGTGCACAGCTGTATTATTATTATTATTATTATTATTATTATTATTATTATTATTATTATTATTATTATTATTATTATTATTATTATTATTATAGAGGGGATAGGGAGCAGAGTTAAGAGGGGGCGGGGGGGGGGGGCGGATTATTATTATTATTATTATGATTATTATCATTTTAGAGGGGATGGGGAGCAGAGTTAAGAGGAGTCGGCGGAGAGAGAGAGAGAGAGAGAGAGAGAGAGAGAGAGAGAGAGAGAGAGAGAGAGAGAGAGAGAGAGAGAGAGAAGGGGGGGGGGGGAGGGCGGATTGTGTTTGGGTGCGTTCCAGTACAGGTTCCCTCCTCCCTCCCCCCTTTCCCCTCCTTTCAAAGAAAAAAGAGAGACAAAGTAGGTCTCTCTGGTGAAACTGGATTTTGAAAGGGCTTTTCAACTCAAACTTCGGTCTATTCTCCCCCCCACTGAAATTAGAAATCTTAAAAAAAAAAAAAATCTATGTCGACAGGGACTAAGAGTTGGAAAAAGAAAGAAAGCCTTTAAAATAAGGAGCTTTTTGTGAGCGAGTGTTAAAAAGGAAAGTCTCCAAGATTAGGAACTTTTTGGGTTTCCTTCCATTTTCTTGCGTCACTGCACCGCAGCTCTTTTTCTCCTATCCAGTATCATCCTCCATCTGCAAGTGGCATAAATTCTCATGAGCCCCTGCAGCCGCAGGAGTTTATAAGGAATGTATACCTTTTCCTGGTGTGATATTCGGTTGCCCCCCGACTCTCTGACATTTCCGCTTCCTCCCTGTTATGTTGACCGAGTCATCGTTCTGTCTACAAGAGGCACAGATTCTCATGAGCCCCTGCGCCTGCCGGCGCAGGGACGCATGAGAATCTATGCCTCTTGATTGTTAGGGTTGGTCTCATTTTTATCTGTGTACTACTTCGACAAAGGAAGATTTCAGTGTTTTTATTCAGATAATTATTTTCACACTGGGACGGCTGAGGTGTCCATGGCTATCTACACTCAGCGAGACGTCTCAGAAACATATTGCCCTCTGAAGGCAGAGGCAATAAGGCCATTTTTGTGAAAAGCGATATTTTCACTGTAATACAATGAAAATATCGCTTTTTGCAAAAAATTACTTACGTCTTTGGTCTTCACGCGACAGCATACTCCTATAACGAACGTTTTCTGACCCCCCCCCCCCCCCCCCCCACCCACCCAACCAAAAGAAAAAAAAAAAAAAAAAAAAAAAAAAGAGAAAAAAAAAAAGAGAGAGAAAAAAAGATAGTAGACTCTACAATGTCTAATGAACTTCTGCAGGCGGCGAGGTCGTAGGAAGATCTGTCTTTTTTAGTCTGCTTTATCCCTATGTTCTTCAGACGGAGGGGTCCGACAAGAGTTCAGTGTCGCATAGTTAGGTCTTTTGGTGTAATTACATTTTGTTTATCTCAGGGGCGGATCTGGGGGAGGGAGAATCCTAGGGGTTCCGGAACCCCCCCCCCCTCCGCAGACCCAAAATTCTTTAAAATGCCATAACAAAGTCCCTTTTGGGGATGTTTGAACCCCTCCCCCTCCCTCCCCCCATTGTTTGATATTTTGGCAAATGGTGAGAGTCTTAACACACGCACTCGCCTTCTCCCTACCCCCCCCCCCCACCCCCACCCCTCCTCCCCCTCCCACGTTTCGATTTTTCGGCCCCTGGAAGCAAAGTTTCGGGGAGGCCTTTTGGAGGTTAAAGGTCTCAAATAAAAAGTTGGAACCCTCCCTCCCTCCCCCCTCCCCCCACCCCCACCCCCCCCCCCTTTTGAGGTAACTGATTCGCCCCTGCATCTTGTACTACATGTACTCCGAAAAGCGAAAACAATCTCAAGAAGAAAGGCTGAAATAAAATAAAATAGAAAGAGGCAGTGTAGGACGTGTCAGTGGGTTCAGGTCGAAATAGGGAAAATAGGCAGAAGGTAGAATGATGCATAACAAGAGGGGAAAAAAGAAGAGCGGGGAAATAGAGTGGCATGGCCACCATGGAGGTACATACTGGTTGGAGCTTGTTTGTGCTGTTTTTGTGCTCTCGTATCCTTTAAGTCCTAATACACTTTGACATGAGTTAAATTTAATCATTATGGTTCAAGGGTGGTGCCAGAACAGCTTGGCGCCGTCATCAGACAAACCCACAAACATGGAAAAAAAAAATCATCCTCAGGATTGTGTGGGTTAAAACCCCTCCATCACTAGCAGCTCGTGAGGCCTATGTGTTACAAATGGCCGGTACAGTGGTTGCAGTAGATGATTTCCGAAAATGAGACGTAGGTAAAAAGAATGCACGAATTTGATACGAGTTAAAAGAAGGGACTACAATTTTTTAATTCAGCGATTTTGTCAAACCCGGACATCCTTTTGAAAATTTTCTCAATTGCGAACAACCTCTAAAAGTGAGGCTTATAATGTCTCAATTGCAATTTTAGGTCTAGTCCCTCGTTTTTTGTCTGGACCATGACGTCCTAGGTTTTCACAAGCTGAACAAATTAATGGCAAGCCAGCCAAACCATAGCACCTCTCTCTGCTCGGCTTCTCTTATCTCTAAACCAAGTGGGCCGTTGTTTAAACGCATTCGATTTTCGAAAACCCGTCAAACAGCCCGGCTAACGAACAGTTGACAGCCTAGTCCACGTGCAACGCGCATATATTCTCATGATCCTCTGCAGCGGCAGGGGCTCATGAGAATATGTGCGCCTTGCTGAAAGAGATCGCCCTAGGAACTTGCATCTGTACTTTTCAGACGAACGAAACAACCGGAATGTATATTGCTATTCATTGACAAGTCCATGGTTTCTGCAAGAGGCATAGATTCTTATGAGCTCTTGCAACAGGAGGGGCTCAGGAGAATCTGTGTCACTTGCTGCAGGAGACCTCGACCCCATAAACTTACTCCTCTGCTCCTCAGAAGAACGAAGCCATTGGGATTTAAAATTGTCCTTTCGCCATCTTGACTGGAGGGCTTCCGTTGTCTGTATTGACTGTAGAAGGCGCGTGGCTACTGTTGACTGACGCCGAAACACTCACAGGCATAAAACTTGGTGACCTTCTCTCTCTGAAAGTCATAGATGTAAGGTAAACGTGGCCGGTCCTTTGTTTCTTGAGGCTTGTCTGCCATTAGCAAGATGCATTGATTACCTATTGCTCTTGCAGGTGGAAGTCTTGGGTTACGTTGAAAGAGACGCTATCGATCTGGTGGTCTCTTTCTGTCAGTCCTCCCTTTTGTCCCCCTCCCCACGGGCCTCACCCCGTCCCCGCACACCACCCCCCCCCCCCATTCTACCTCCATCCCGCATGTCTGTCTTGGGACCAGTGCCGGATTTAGCGTCCCTACAGAATACTCAGATAAAGAAAGTGTGTAAAAATACAATCGATGAAGCTGGCAAAACAATAGAGCCTCTTGTGTATTGAGAATTTTAAAACCGTCTGTTGCCTTTGCTGGGCGTTTTTGTTTGAAAAGCGTAAAACAGAAAAAAAAATAATTGTTTAAGATTATGAACGGACTCGGATGTTAGCGGCGTATTTGTTCTTATCCGCAAACTAGATGCGAGGTGTCCTAGAAAAGAATCACACATTTTCCGCATGGACAAACACACAAACAAATAAACAAAGAAAGTTAGTATAAAAAAGAAAATGGAGAACTAAAGCAAACAGCAGCATCAACATCGTCGTCATAATCATCATCATCATCAACAACAACAACACAGCAAATGACTAGACAGCGGGGTTTGGAAGCGTGGCTTAGAAGAGAGCACCTCTAGCAGATCAGATGTAACCAACGACAGATTTAAGGAAATCTGATGCTGCAGCTGATGCTGCAGCTGATGGTGGCGCTCGCTCGCACGTGTGTGTGTAGAAGGGCGATGGGGGGGGGGGGGGGGGGGAGTAGGGGATGGCTTTAACATTAGCTACCTTTTGTCTGCCTATTCTCCGTCTGCGTCAATTAAGGGCGGTAATAAAGCAGGGGAGTGGCGACACACGCCACTTTGTTCATGTCACGTCGCTATGGGGGCAGTGGCTTCCACAGAGTCGCACCAGACTAATGTCAATCACTGCAACCTGCGCGACCGATCTGAAAGAGGCACAGATCTTCACGCGGCACCGCAGTCTGTGGGGGCACATGAGGATATGTGCCTCTTTCTGTGGTGTTGTTTCTTATTTTTCATCAGTGCCACATTTGAGTCACTGAACCCAATAAGCAAATGTCCTCGGGCCCATGAGGGTCGCCGTGGGCCCACTGATGTTTTGCTACCGGCGAAGTTTAGTCTAAACAGACTCAGTATGAGCACGACGCTCATATGAAGTGATCGCAGTTTTTGTTGGAAGGAACGCGTATCTAAACAGGCCCGAAGAGTTATGCAGCAAGACACAGACCCCCACAAGCCCGGGTGATCAGCAGCAGTTCTGTGGAGGTTGCATTGCAGGCGATCTAAAGTTTAACCTTGGTCGTGCGTTGAACCCAAAATAAAAACTTCAATTCTATAAACAGCAAGAGGCATAGATTCACATGAGCCGCTGTGACTGCAGGAGCCCTTGTGAGTCTGTGCCTCTTGCAGATGTAAAGTCCTCAGTGAGGGGTTGCATTGAAAAGGAAATGATTTCCGGACAGAAGCACCGGAATAGTGGCTAATCTCGCTGTAGTGTCACACGAGGCGTTTATCTGTCGCCGGCACAAGGCAGACGGGTGTCACAGATGGTCGAGGACTGAAGAGGGAGGATGGCGCGGAGGAGAGGTGGGGGTGGGGGGGGGGGGCTGAGCGGGGGAAGAGGAGAGAGAGAGAGAGAGAGAGAGAGAGAGAGAGAGAGAGAGAGAGAGAGAGAGAGAGAGAGAGAGAGAGAGAATACACAGCAGGCTGATCTGATGCTCAAACGAACAGTTTTTATCATGTTAAATATAGAGATAAGTATATGCTTAAAAATTATTACATTTTTTACAATGATTAAATAAACTAATTACATTTAGTGAAAGACATGTATTTGTAGACTATTTTGGTGATATGTAAGGAGATTTGTTTTATTTTTAATAAGACAAATGTTCTAATTATGTCCGCAAAATAGTAACTGTAATGTAAAGAAGGCATGCATGGATTTAATTTTAATAATAATAATAATAATAATAATAATAATAATAATAATAATAATAATAATAATAATAATAATAATAATAACGAGTATTTATATTGCGCTTTATCTTAATCCAAAGCTCTAAACGCTTAACACTATGTACTACACAAAAATATCAATTTATGTCTTTGCTTCTTGTGTTAGATTTCATTAATCTGACCATGGGTGGGCGTGGGTTGTAACACAACCGTCACGAATATCTCAACGAAGAAGGAAACACGCTTTGAAACGACAAGCATTACTCAGTTTATTAAATTTTAAAAATAAGCACACAATGCCATCATTATCTTTCTTAGAAAGAAGTGTATCCGGAAACTGCGTTGCATGAGCGAGCGTAGTCCTGCACCAGACACTAAGGTCTTTTATAAACACGTTTCTTTCTTTCTTGAAATTTTCTTTGCATTTTGACATGCTTGGCAGTCATCTTCATAGTCTAGACAACCGTAACGTTTACCTCATTCTACCCCAGACAAACCACAGCAAGATAAGGATCGACCATGATAGTTCAAGGGTGATGCCAGAATAGCTTGACGCCTATGGGCGCCAAGCTATTCTGGCATCACCCTTGAACTATCATGGTCGATCTGTGTCATGCACTGCAATGCAGCCTTCAGAGGACAACGACAAAATTTAAGGATTTCGGTGATGGGGTAGAATGAGTTAAGTGTAGTGTTTACCCGTGTAACCCATTTAATCCCAAGGTTGCATTTCTCAAATTTTGGAGGTGACACCTAACGATTATATCAGTACCAGTTGCAGGAGATGAATCGACCATGATAATTCAAGAGTAGTGCCCGACGTGCTTGGCGCCATCTGGCACTACCCTTGAATTCTTACAGTCGGTTTAACGTATGTTGCAGTTCGACGGGGCTAAATGAGTTAAAACCGTCATTGGCGAAGGTTTGTTGTGGTCTGTCTTTCTCTGGTAACATTGGCGAAGGTTTGATGTGGTCTGTCTTTCTCTGGTAACATTGGCGAAGGTTTGTTGTGGTCTGTCTTTCTCTGGTAACATTGGCGAAGGTTTGTTGTGGTCTGTCTTTCTCTGGTAACATTGGCGAAGGTTTGTTGTGGTCTGTCTTTCTCTGGTAACATTGGCGAAGGTTTGTTGTGGTCTGTCTTTCTCTGGTAACATTGGCGAAGGTTTGTTGTGATCTGTCTTTTCTCTGGTAACATTGGCGAAGGTTTGTTGTGGTCTGTCTTTCTCTGGTAACATTGGCGAAGGTTTGTTGTGGTCTGTCTTTCTCTGGTAACATTGGCGAAGGTTTGTTGTGGTCTGTCTTTCTCTGGTAACACGTCATCCTTTACACCACTTCCCTCCCCCCCTCCCGCTCCTCCTCCTCCCTTCCCCCCTCGCACACCACGTCACGTCCTCGGTCAGTCCCTCTTTGTTTGAATATCTCACGAAGCTTGATTTGAATCTTGATTTGCCGGAGCTGATTGGATTAGCCATTTTGTTTTGCCGCTAATTCCATCCTCTCGCTCGACTGAGACTGAGCGCAGTAGGTCCACGGGCCGATTTCGGCCGCAGTGGGCCCGCGAACGGCCGTGCGCGGGCCCACTGCGGCCGACGTCGGCCAGAGGACCTTCTGTTGACACTCTCGCTCGGCTGAGCACCGTCCATCATTGATATTCATTCCACCACCTAACTGTCGTGACCTTTCTCGAGTTCTTTTCCCTCAATCAAGATGCTGACGTTTCCGTTCCAGTGCCTAGTGGGGAGGAGGGGGTGATCGACCGGGCTAGCTGAACGTCCAGTGCTTGTTTCGCTTAGCGCTGAGCTAACTTAAGCCGTACGGCACTTCTCTTTCAGCATCCAGGCACCAAAGTAATCAGGCACTACTTAGCAACCGAGGTACCAAGCTAAATAGTCACTAGCACTCAGCTCATTTTGCATTGCATTTTGCATTCAACGGACATCCTTCAATAACTGCACCATCTGTGGTTCGTCAATTTGAGCAGATTGGCAGAAGTTCAGCATGCGACTGCGCTCGTTTGTGTCTGTTTCTCGCGTCTTTGAAGTCAAGCATTTACGCACACTGTTTGTCTCCGTCGATTTGCTACCGCTGATCACCCAGTGTGGGTTTTACGTTGCCAACAGAGAAATCGACAGCCAGGTCGGTCTTTAGGTGAAAGTCAATACGGTGGTAATGCCTCGGGGTTTGTTCGATGGAGACGCACACTGGTTGTCTCCGTCGATTCGCAGCGAATCGAGGAAGACAGCCAGTGTGAGGGAGATGTACCCTGTAACCGTTGTTTCTAGTGTGAATTTTTGTTTGGCGATCCGCCCTGTTAAACAAACATTTGCTGTGATGTGGTTATTTTTCCTACTCCCTTCTAATTCCCTTGTCTTAACCTTGTAATATTTGTGTTGTTGCTGCTACATGCCTGGGGCGAGTTGCATGAGTGAGCTTAGTCCTACGCCAGCCACTAAGCAAGGTGCTCCGCTGTAGAGCTTAGTCCTACGCCAGCCACTAAGCAAGGTGCAGGACTAAGCTCATGCAACTAAGACCTGGGCTGAACACACCCAGGGTCACCCAGCAGGGTGAGAGGATTGCGTGTGTGGCTGTTTTTTGTTACCCCACGATGTAGATGGCCACATTCCGACCTCAGAGGATTGTAGGTTGCGCATGTGGCTGCTTCAAATTATCCCACCGTCTGTATGACCACACTCTGACTTTAAAAGTTTATTTCCACTTCAAATCTCAGATTCCAGGGAATGAAAGTTGTTATGCCGGGAGCTACCACGGCTGAAAATAATCCCCACATAACATTGATAATAGCTGCTATCATTTGTCATCGAAGATCCACACAGACTTGTGTGTCGATCAATTGTCGCGTTGATCTGGTGGCACCCTTGAACTATCATGGACCATTCACCTTCCACGGAAGTTTGTCAAGTGAGACTGAGCATGCTTTGTCTCGCCTCTATTCTCCGCGGATAGTCTCCTCGCCTCTAACCTTGTCTTTTCTGGTCTCGGTCTTTCATTGCCAGGTTTTGCCTTGCTCCGCATTGTCTTTTCTTGTCTTGACTTGTCTCGGTAGATAAGAAAGTGAAAACAGCATGAAGGATAAGAAAATGGAGGTTTACGAGTAAACATAAAACAACATAATAAAAACAAGAACAATGATTTTGGTCGGTCTGCTGATAGCTGCCTTTGCCAGAGATACATTTTTGCGCAATCTTTGACCCAACTTTAAACCAAGTTTACTGAATCAGTTTTCTTTTTTCCATCTTATCGTTTGAATCGTTTGTTTCTTATGGTCTTATTTATTTTCAAATTTATTTTTCTTGTTCATCGATGATCACAGAAAGCTGCCACGGTCGTGAAGCAACGGTTTACACAAGAATTTCACAGTTTGTTTGTCCATACAAGAAAAGCTGAAAAATTCTCAACTCTATGATTTTGTCCTTCTGCAGAAGCACAGAATGTTTGAATGGGACAGTTTTAGCTGCTTTATCAGGCTTTCAAGAAAACTACAATTTATATGCTGAAAAGATATTCGACTGGGGAAATAAGATGAAAAAAAAAAATCTAGAAGAAGGAGAAGTAAAAAAAAAAAAAAAAAAGAACAGAGACGAGAGACTTTAATCGAAATACGTCGGAAAAAGAGAGCCGACAAATTGAACTTGACGGAAGCGAGCGAAAGCGACCTAGCATTGATTTTGTCCCTATGAGCCAAAGGTCCTCGGGCCGACGTCGGCCTCAGTGGGCCTGCGCACGGCCATGGCCGTGCGCAGGCCCACTGAGGCCGACGTAGGCTCGAGGACCTTTGCTCACCAGGATATATCTTATCTTTTCTACTTTTTACATTCATGCGAGTAAAATATTCAGTTGACTATGTTAGAATCGCTTGTAAACCGCGAGATAATTCAGGAGTTGCGAGATAATTCAGGGGTATGCCTGATTAACATGTCTAATTTCAAGCTAAACCGGACACTGCATCTGAGCTGTATTGGTCTAGCCACATCCCGGGGGTTTCCTTCGCGAGCTAGACCCCGAAAGAAGAAAGAACCTTTTCAGCATCGACCGTTGAATTGCTCAAGGCGTTTCGTGGCCGTGTTTTTTATTCTCTGGTCTCGCTTGCCAAAGCTTCAGACAGCCCCAATGACTTGCTCTTTGTGAGGAAAACATGTAAATGAGATTGACCCTCGGCATGCGATATAGATCATCATAAGGCTGAATTTGGGGCTGGTCCATGAGCATCTGTCACTCTTGCAGGCATAGGATGTTTATCTGTAAAAGCCGAAAACCTTCGGTTGTGAAAGCATACACACAAATGCCGTGACGCAGACAAAGTGTAAGTGACGTTTAACGTCTAGAGCAAGAGGTATAGATCCTCATGAGCCCCCGAAATTGCGGGGGCTCATGAGAATCTATGCCTCTTGCAGGTTCGAGGGGTTTCGGTGTAGCAATGTGTTAGTTTTTTCTTTGGTAGGAGAAGCCAAAAAACCTCATGCCTTTTCGTTTCTCGAGATGCGTCTTGACGGAATGAAAGCTGATTTCGGGAGGATATTTAGCTTGGCATTTGCACGCGATTTTTTTTCCTCCCCACACCCCCTCCTCTTTTCTCGCCCCCCCCCCCCCTTTCCGTCCTCAGCTTGCCTTCCCTATTTTGTGTCTTCTTGTCTGAGATGTAAATTGCGTGTGTCTAAATATTGGCATTGGCATTGGAACATTCTTTCGACAAATTAGTTTTTAACACCCAGCCCTTCCTCCTTTCCGTTATGTGTCTTTTTTTTTGTCTAAGATGTAAATTGCGTGTATCTAAATATTTGCATTTTTTTTTTAGAGTTGAATGTCATTGCTTTCAACAAATTAGTTTTACAAACTTCCTCCTCCTCCTCGATTTTTGTTAGTTTGGAGGGTCTGAGTAACTTGCGTATGTCTGCATATTGACATATTTCGGGGTTGAATGTCATTTCGTTACACAAATTTGTTTTTAAATTTTCCGCTTCCTCTAGTCCCCAAACCTCCCCAACGGCAAAAGCAAGTACACGTATGGCCATTTCTGTGGAAAGCGATATTTTCATTGTGTTTTAACTGTCTTTATTAAGCGTGTTTCTTTTTTCGTTGGGTATTTCTTGATATTTTCATGTATTAGGCCTACATTAAAAATATCACTTTTCACACAAATGGACATAATGGCTTTTGCCATATTAGGAGAGTATTGAATCCATCTTCCCTGTGTCTGTCACAGGCGCCTGAGGAGTGTGGGCCGTGCGCGCACGAGGGGCTTGACTCACAGTTTCGTATGACATATGAGTTCGCCTGACTCACAGTTTCGTACGACGCACGCGTTAGGCACCTGTGGTCTCTGTTTTTTTTTTTAGATTCGTGGTCTATTTCACCTTTATTTTTCAAGGTTCGTTTAGAAAGTGACACCAACATTGTCTATCCACGATCTCAGCGGAAATTCATGGGACGACGTCTGACGCTGTCTGCTGAGACGAATGCATTAGAATCAGAGAACAAAAATATATTCCATTATCTTTGGCACACATTCTCTTTTCGAGGTCAACTTCCGGACAAAAGACGAAGAAGATTTTTTTAATCACCGTTTGGCTGGTTCATTTGCTTTGTACGTTGTCAGTCTTGTTTGTCTTGTCTTGAAATATCCAACAATAAAGATGCTTACCGGCTCGGGGTTACCAACACTTGATCGAACGGCAGATGATCGACGCGACTTTGACCGACGCAATACGTTATCAAACGACTCGTTGCGAAATTTAATCAACGCGACCCTCAATGACGCGGCATTTGATCGACGCAACCTTTCATCGATGCGACACTTGATCGGCGCGACATTTATCAAACGTCAGATGGACGCAATACGTCATCGACGCTAAACTTTATTGACGCGACACTGAACGACATATACTCGCCGCAACACCATCCACACAAACTTGTGCGTCGATTATTTGTCACGTCGATCTGGTGGCACCCTTGAACTATCATGGACCACTCACTTCCCACAGTAGTTTGTCATATGAAACTGAGTTAGCATGCTTTTTCTTGTCTCGCCTCGTCTCGTCTATCAGCTCCTGGTCTCCTCGCCTCCTACCTTTTCTTTTCTGGTCTCGGTCTTCCACATTGTCTTTTCTTGTCTTGTCTTGTCCCAGTAGATAAGAAGTGAAAAAATGAAAGAATGTATAAACGGATTGTATATACGAATTGCACAATAAAACAAAGAAAAACTCTACAAATAACCAACAACAGCAGCAAACAACAACACCACCACCAACAAAATAAAGACAAGCAAAAGAAGACTGAAAAAAAACCCACCCAGAAAAGCACAGAGAGAAAAAAAAAAAAAAAAAAAAAAAAAAAAGAAAACTGAAAAAAGAACCCAACAGAAATCAGGGAAACGAGGACAGAAACTCAATAACCAATCTTTATCTCCAGTGCCGTATGTCGAGTGAATACCCCTCGTGAAACCCCAGCCATCAACCTGATTTTAATGTTTTTGCTATCATTGCTGTCCTTGTATCTCTTTCTTCAGACCACTTTCCTCTCCCCAGCTCTCTCCTCCCCTCCCACCCCTCCCTTCTGTCTCCCCATTCCACTAAGCCGACAGCCTGTTTAGTTCAAATTTCTGCGACAAGCGAGGACATTCTTTTTTTTTTTCTCCTGAAGTTTAAAAATCTTTTTTGCCTTCCAAAAATGATTGTAACGTCCACATATTCCTGGCTTGCAATTTGTCTTCTGCAGGTGCTGCAGATTCTCATCAGCCCCTTTATTCCCCCCCCCCACTTCTACAAGAGGCATAGATTCTCATGAGCCCCTGCATTTGCAGGGACTCATGAGAATCTATGCCTCTTGCAAGGGAGGTTACCTCGATCTAAATCAGAAGTAGGCCAATTTTTGCACGAACTTTAAATATTTCGTACATTCATCCAGCCCGCTCCAGCTGCAAGGGGTATGTCATATTCTCAGGAGTCCAAGCAGGCGTAGGGCTTATGAGAATATACGCCAGTTGTTCGCAAGGAGGGGGTATGTCATATTCTCAGGAATCCACGCAGGAGCAGGGCCTTATGAGAATATACGCCAGCTGCTCGCAAGGAGTTGCCTCATCGACATCCACAGATTGAATTATTTATGCCTTATTAACCCGTATCATCCTGATGCTAAACGCTTCAAATTTGTACATTGCCATATGCAAGCTACATTATAGTACTTACAGGTAAGGATATAGACCAATGGTTTTAGTTCAAGGGTCGTGCCAGAATAGTTTGGCGCCTCCAAGTTATTCCGGCACTACCCTTGAGCTATCTTTTTCAATCTTATTTCATACACTGGTGTATTCCGAATGATAAGAGTTAAAAGTACTCCGCAGTCTTTACTATTAAGGGGCGCAGCCTACTGTCTTGCCTTACAATACAGGGACTAAATCTGCTGTCTTTGACCTAAGTCTGCTTTAAGAGTAACGCATATTGACACTTTTTATCCTGATACACTATTGCTTGAAATAAATTTGACTGTGATAGTTTCAATTGATTGTACATTGCTTAACGTCCCGACAGCAACAAGGCTTTCTCAGGACGTGCCTGCACTGCTTCTGAAAAAATACCACCAGAATATTGAATGTATATCGCCAGCCGGTCCAATACGTTAAATAAACCTACGCCATGGGGCCTAAATAAGCTAAGACCATTTAGCAACACACATCCAATATCAAGAGCTACATGCAGTGCAAACAGTTGGGAGCGTTTTCAAAAAGGCAAATACAGGTGAATGGACCAAGGGTAGACAGAAACACCTGCCCCAGAGTAGACGGGAAACCCACCCTGTGGGTGACCCTGGGAACTAAAAAAGTAGTCAACCCCACCCAAGTCCCCAAGGGCAGACCCGGGTGGGGTTGTGATAGTTTTAAGGATGGTGTCAGAACAGCGTGGCGCCTCAGGCGCCATTAAACTAAAATGGTTGATCTGTCTCCTAATCTGTAATGTAGACTTCAGAGGACACTAAGCAAATTTTAAAAAAATCAGCGTCAGGATGTGAGAGGTTAACTCATTCAGCCCGACGCACGTATTTCCCAAATGTTGGCTCACCTAACGACTATGCACATGTTGCAGGAGATAGATCGACCATGATAATTCAAGTGTAGTGCCAGATTAGCTTGGCGCCGATAGGCGCCAAGCTAATCTGGCACTACCCTTGAATTATCATGGTGGATCCATCTCCCGCTGTACTGCGTCAGGGCTGAATGGGTTAAAGTACCATTACGCGTAAACCTGAAGTGGACACACTTCACCATCATTTGTGCCTGTTATGCAATGTCGACACACCTTATGAACTTTAACAACAGTTTGGACACGCAGCAAAACCACACGTAATCGCACTTATTTATTTTGCACTGCCGTTAGCGTGTCAGTCTATTTTTAGCTGTTTCTCGCACTGATAGCGTTACATTTTTAGAACGGAGTGGAGTCATCGTCAGGTTACTTGATATATAAAGACGAACTGGATTGTCGTGTGTCTAAATGAACCTGTACTTTAATGATGTAGCGTGTCGTAACCAGCTGTTACAGAAGTGTACCTTTAAATAGTTGCGGCGGTAGTGGGCCTTCACGTGGAAGCGACTGATCGAGGGAGTGATCTAATGTAAACTCATGAAGCTGTTATATGATTAGAATTGGCAGCAATAATTTACACCATCCTCCTACATATCAGGTCGTTGTGATTTACACCTGTGGCCGTGGTATTTTATTCTTGTCCCTGTCGGCCACAACCACTTCGTTTCTCTGAGAACCACTCACTTGTTCCTCCCCCCCCCCCTCCCCTCCCATTTACCTCCCGCCCCACATCTCTCTCTCTCTCTCTCTCTCTCTCTCTCTCTCTCTCTCTCTCTCTCTCTCTCGCTCGCTCGCTCGTTCGCAATCTCCCCCTTCTTTCCCCACACTTTCCTCCACCCCCTGCCTTCCCTTCAAATTCGCGAAATCTTCGCCTTCAAACTGAATTTATTTCAGGTCTTATTTTTATCTCCCATTTCAAGTCCCTCCTTTCCAATTTCCATCACGATTTTTTTATCTACATCGCCAAATCCTCGCTTTGAAAATACTTTTTTTGTGGTTTTTTTGTGTGCATTCCGCTACCAGTGAACTCCAGCCATTTGACCCCCCCCCCCCCCTCCCCGAAAAAAAATTCCTCATGAGCCCCTCCCCCCCCCCCCCCCTATTTGCTACCCGCTCGCACCGAGGCTGCTTTTCTAATACTCAGCAGGTAAACGCAATCCATCTTTTAAAACAACAAGCCCTCTCCCCGGCCGGCTCACCGCCTTGAAGCCACTTTTTTTAAAAGTACTGTACAGGCTAAACCCAGCACACCGGCAAGAAGAATTGAATCTCATGTCCCCCTCCCCATCCCCCCCCCCCCCCCCCGCCCTCATGGCAAACACTGGTTGTCTCCATCGACTGGTTGTCTCCCTCCCTTCTCCCTGCAGCGGTAGCGAATTGAGGGAGACAAGCAGTGTCCGTAATATTGTCCGTGTGTCTGGGTACTTTTTTTTTTTTTTTTTTTACACTCCAGTGAAACCAAACCATCTGTAAAAACAACACCACCTCCTCCCCCTAATTCCACTTCCACCACCGACCGACTGCGCTAAAACCCCTCATCTTAAGTTCATGAAATTTTAGTTGTTGAAATGAATGTATTCCAAGTTTTATATTTTACATCTTATTTCAAGCCCTTCCTTCACAATTTCCATGTCTATTTATTCTCTCGTGCGCGAAATGCTGGTCTTGAAATTGCTTTTTCTATCTAGATGCAAACCAAATGCGTATGCAAGAGACATAGATTCTCATGCGCCCCCGCAGGTAGCGGGGACTCATGAGAATCTATGCCTCTTGTGAGAGACGTTACGCTGGGTGTTTGTCACGCGGAGGGCGAGCATCTGTAGACTTTCAGACTTCGATGATTCTACTGATTTTAATTTTTATTTCACCTCGCGACCCCCATTTTCATCCCGCCTGGCACCATCTCAACCTCTACACCATCCCCCCCCCTTTCCGCATTTGCACCCCTCCCCCTCCCCTTCCGCCCCACCCCCCCTCATGTCCCCGTTTCCTCTGTCATCTGCGTTGAGTTCGAACACAGTAATTTCCTGCCCTTTGCATTCAACTGTCTCACAAAAGAATCGCGCCCTTACAGGCGGGAATCAGGAAGGGGTAGGGCGGGTTGGGGGCGGGGTGGGGGGTGGGGTGGGGGGTGGGGAGGAGTGGCGAGAGGGGACACGGGGGATAACTGTAAACCGGAAGCTCGCTTCGAGACGTATTTTCATACGTGCATCGATTTGATGTTATGTCCCATTCGTGGCTTGCACGCACTTACCGATGAAGCAGATGAAGCAGATACAATGCTACTCCCCATATTCACAAATATAATTATGGATAGTCTTTGCATTCCAATGGGAAAGTTGGCATATCAGGGCTTAACTTTAGTGTGAAACTTGCTTTAGAAGCGTGCAACCAATACGAAGGTTTAGCAGGCTGTACGAAATTCAAGCATGCGTACTCTGGTTAACTCGTTCAGCCCGACGCACGTATTTCCCAAATTTTGGAGGCGTCCCCCAATCGACTAGGCACCAGTTGCAGGAGATGGATCGACCATGATATTCAAGGGTAGTGCCAGATTAGCTTGGCGCCTGTCGGCGCCAAGCTAATCTGGCACTACCCTTGAATTATCATGGTCGACCCATCTCCTGCTGTAGTGCGTCAGGGCTGAATGGGTTAAGTTTGCTGTGCGAAATGTCTTCAGGTCAGCAGTTCGAAGTTTCTGCCTTACATTAAAAGTTCTGTCAATGCACAATACATCGTACTGGTCGGTTATCCCCCGTGGAGCCCGGAGAGAGTTCTGAATTTTGCTGTGAAGGCTCATTCGGTTCGATGTGATTCTCCCATTGTATAAAACGGCATTTGCACCTTATTTTTCACGGGCTGTCATCCGCAAGAGTGTCCAACAGGATACTAAGGATTATTTTCTCGAGTTGTCCTGTGCAATAATTTTTTTTTTTTTCACCAGTGCACAACAGGACTGTAAAGGATCTTTTAAAGGCTGTCATCCACTAGACTTCACTGCACGACGGTATCTTAACTGATATCATACTGAGGCTAAAAGCTTCAAATTTGTACACTGCCATATGCAAGCTACATTATAGTACTTACAGATAAGGATATAGACAATGGCTTTAGTTCAAGGGTAGTGCCAGAATAGTTTGGCGCCTATAGGCGCCACGCTATTCTTAGCACTACCCTTGAACTATTTTTTCAAACATATTAAATTTTCACACACTGGTGTGTTCCGAATGATAAGAGTTAAAGGATTCTTTGCACGAGCTGTGGTCAGCAAAAATGATTCTTTGGTGTTTAACATGATCCTAAAGGATCCTGTTGTGCATTGAAGAACCATTTCTTGCAGACGTCAGCTTGTAAAACGATCTTTCGTAATCCTCTTGTGCAACGAGGAAACATTTCTTGTGGCATGGGAACCGGGGAGACGGGGGTCGGGGGGGGGGGGGGGGGGTGGGGTTGGGGGGGGGGTCCTGTATCCTCCCCGCCACCCCCCCCCCCCCCCTTAAAATTCATACAAAATTTGTTTTTTGTTACTGTTTTTAAGGGCTGGACGGCTATCGCCTTGCATCCCTTCGTTCTTTAATTTTGCGGAGGTGGTTGGTCCCAGATTGGCGGTATCACTGGATGTGAAAGGCAGAGAGAGGAGGTGACCTTGTAGAGAGATGCACTCACATGTCCTCTGTCCGAGAAGCACAGATGGAAATAAATTGGGACGATAACCACAAGAAAACAGCTGCCATAGAGTCTATGCTTTTGGAAGATAAAAAATTTCTGGTTGACAGACCCGAGAGGGAAAACTGCAATTGATTGAATAATTTTTAGATTGTACTACCATCTGCCCTTCATTGCACTTGCAAAAAGTGATCTTTTTCTCCTCTCTCTCTCTCTCTCTCTCTCTCTCTCTCTCTCTCTCTCTCTCTCTCTCCTCTCTCTCTCTCTCTCTCTCTCTCTCTCTCTCTCTCTCTCTCTCTCTCTCTCTCCTTCCCTGTCCTCCCCCTATCCTCCCCTCCCCTCCCCCCCCCCCCCCGCCTCTTCCCAATCAATTTCTCCATGCGCCCTCCTTTTACTTAATCGATTTTCGACGGCATAGCTTTATTTACAACTTTTGTGGACAGATTGCTTTAACAATTAAAGTGGACGTGACGGCGGCGTTAAATTTTGAGTTACGCGACTTAAAGCGCTAATAATGCGTGCTATTTGTTATTGTACTTTTATTGCTATTCGTTATCGTACTTTTATTGCTATTCGTTATCGTACTTTTATTGCTATTCGTTATCGTACTTTTATTGCTATTCGTTATTGTACTTTTATTGCTATTCGTTATTGTACTTTTATTGCTATTCGTTATTGTACTTTTATTGCTATTCGTTTTTGTGCTTTTATTGATATTTAACGTTGTTTGTTTGGGTTTTAATTTTCACGGGAAGGGGGTGGGGGTGGGGTCAGGGTCTGTTTAACATTTTAACACTTTCGAGGCGTTCAGCATTCAGATACGCACGTCTCGAATGAGTTTAAAATCTGTCTTAGTGGAAGTATCGGCTATTCGTTATCGTAATTACATTTTAACGTTATTTGTAATCGTATGATTGTCATAGTCCGGGAATGATGTCCCTAAAATCGTTGCGGATTGACTGCTGGTTAATTCCCTCTGCCGGCTGTATACAGATAGAAACAAGACCCGCAAAAAGGATATAATTATTCTCATGAGCCCCCGCAACCGCGGGGGCTCATGAATATATACTTGTTGCTTTTGCGGACGTGTGGGTTTTGTCAGTGTTTTTTTCGGCAGTGAAGAGGGTTGGGGTTTGGGGTTGGGCTTTTCTCCTTGGTTTAAAAACCTTCGTAATATAGCTCTGTTTTTTTTAACTGTTAACTCATTCGAGACATGCTGCATACGGTTTGCCGCGTATCCGCGTGCACCACGTCTCAAGAGTTACAAGAGCATAACGTCCGCCTGTCTGCTAAAAAAAAGTTCGTATTTTCGGCGTGACGTCCTTCATTCAGCATAAAGACCGCTTGTCGGCCTAATCTCCATCTTTCGGGATAAAGTCCGACGGATGTTACATGGACAGACTGCATGCCGACGAGTGGATTTTATGCCAACACGCGGAGTTTACACGGGCAAGCGAACTTTATGGCAACAGACGGACTTTATGCAGACAGGCGGACGTCAGTTACGCCGATAAGTGGACTCAACTTTATGCCGGCCGGCAAGCGGACTTTACGCCCAAAAGCAGACGATATGAAGACGAGCGGACTGTATGCCGCCAAGCTGACTTCATGCCGTTAACGGTACGCAGACAAGCAGACTGTATGCCGTCAGACGGGCTTTATGCAGAAGACTGCAATCTACATTGGTAAATTTGACATTCGGGCTAAATGTGTCACTGAACAGTCAGTACTGGCTGACAGAGGTCTGTTATGTGGAGCTGGTTACGGCGACCAAAGATAAGAGCCGAGAACTTGGTAGTCACGTGCTTTCTGCGAGGACGCATCGTCAATCTGTGAGTTACAGCAGAATGCACGCGCTCACTGAAAAATTAACAATGTCCGCGACGCGACCGGTGTCCTTCTACATTGCACCGCATCTGCAAGAGGCATTGATTCTCATTAGCTCCTCTCAGTTGCAGATGCACATGACAGTCTGTTCCTCTTGCTGATAGCGTCGATTCCATGTCTCCGCCAATCAATCAAGAATCCAAGATGAGACTGTTTTTGTCTCTGTGACTGATGTCATTTTCTGCGCGTGTAGGAGTCATCTTTCACAATCAACTCTTTCTTTCCCTGTTAACCCACGCCCCCCTCCCATCGCTTCCACCCGCCCCCGCTCCCCGCCCCCCGCCCGCCGCTTCCCACCAACCCCCCGTCCCCCCCGCCCCGCCCCCTCCCAACCCCTGTCCTTCCTCTCTCCCTTTGCACCCCTTCATACACCCGCAGTTCGTTCCGTTTACCATCTCCTTGCTCTATTGATTTCATGGCGTGTGTTATTGTTCGCCAGTAAGCCGGCAACTAAAGCAGATTTAATTGAGCCCCATTTGCCGCCATCACAGAACAGAACCTGCCGTCTCCTCCCCCCCCCCCCACCTCCCATGCAAAACTCAGTCCATCTGCAAGAGGCACAGATTCTCATGAACCCTTGCAGAAGAAGTTACTCATGAGAATCCACGCTTCTTAACTGCTAGCATGAAAAGCCATATAACAATACACTCGCGTCAATTAAATTCTTCACAGCTGTGAAAAACACCATCCAACTGCAAGAGGCACAGATCCTCACGAGCCCCCGCAGTTGCGGGGGCTCATGAGGATCTATGACTCTTGCTGAAATGACGTTGTATCTATCTATGTTCCTTTGATGCCTGGGGATCTGTGATGTGATTTTAGTGATAGTTTACAGAAACACAATCTGCGTCCAGTGAAAGGGTCAAATTTGAACCCTGGCACGGAAAACTCATGCATAGCATCGATTTGATCTGCAAAAGACATATAGATCCCCAGGTGATCCTGCAGCTGCAGAGGCTTATGAGAATCTACACAAGGTCTCTTGATAGATATAGGACAGTGAATTTAAACCTCTGAACACTAGAAGGCGGAGCGGCGCTTTCTCAATCTCTACTCTGCCAGTGGACGTACATAGTATTTTTGAAGTCTTTGGCAATTCACTACCAAAAGATCCTCAGTCGTTCCAGGAACATGGATACAAAGTTGTATCAACAAGAGGCATAGATGCTCATGAGCCCCCGCGATATGTGCCTCTTGCAGTTGGATTGTGTTCACTTTTCTCGGCAGTGAAGGGTTAGAAGGCATAGACTTTCATCCGGTCGGCCTCACTGGAATTTGCTAGCAGATACTGCTCATGATTTTTACCTCACTCAGAAAGAGGAAGTAATCCAAACTAAAATCGAAACCTTTCCCTCCATCCTCCCCGCCTTCCCCCCCCCCCTCCCCACACTCCCACCTTTCCACCCCTCCCTCCATCCCCCTTCCCAGATCCCTTCCCCCATCGGGCCCCCCTTCTCTTTCGACTGTGACAGTCGGAGACCATTGATTAGAATACTAACAGGAAGACTCGGAAGTCTGGAGTAGTTACAGACAAAGGATGTTCACTCGCAGACGTAAACCAATGATTGCCCTCAGTCAGAGGATGCATGGTGGGACTGATCGGCATGAGAATATACGCCACTTCCTGTAGGCAGTTTATCAGCTGTTAGGCGTATGCTGTTGCAAACAGATAATTTATTTCTGCTCGAATTGTGGATCACACCGGATTTCTCCCTCGATTGCTGCGCTGCACGACGCTAATCGAGGAAGACAACCAGTATGTGTGTGTGTGTGTGTGTGTGTGTGTGTGTGTGTGTGTGTGTGTGTGTGTGTGTGTGTGTTTGTGTGGATAGAACCGCGCACTGAGTAAGCATAGATTCTCATGAGCTTCTGGGGATTGCAGGAGGTCATGAGTGTCAGTCTATGCCTCTTGCAGATGGGTAACGTTGGTTTAAATCGGACAGCAAAGATCAGTTATGATTATACCAGTACCCACTCGCCACCGAGGACGACAGTTACAATAATGAAGAAACGGTGAAAAGGGCGAAGGACAAAGAAATCGCTCGGACGACAATTTATTCCACACACAGAGAGAGAGAGAGCGAGAGAGAGAGAGAGAGAGAGAGAGAGAGAGAGAGAGAGAGAGAGAGAGAGAGAGAGAGAGAGAGAGAGAGAGAGAGAGAGAGAGAGAGAGAGAGACAGAGACAGAGACAGAGAGACAGAGAGAGTGTGCATATAAGCTGAAGGCTGAAAGGAACGAAACAATACTGAACAACAAACAACTGAAATCAATTCCAGTAATACCCATGCGCCATCGAGAGGCTCAGCTTACTTTGAACTGATAGCAGACTAGGTCAGGAGAAAGAGCCATGATGACAATTTCTGAAACCGGCAATGAATCAATAAATCCGACGAATGAGTATAAGCAGTAAGCTCCATGGCGCATTCAGATTTTTTAAATTCATAGATTGTAGTAGACAAGGAGGGCTCCGTCTCACACGAGCGATTAACACATTTAAATAGTTTTTGCCCCTTCACTGCCGAGAAAAGGTGGACGCTATCCGACTGCAAGAGGCGTAGATCCTCATGAGCCCCCGCGACTGCGGGGGCTCATGAGGATCTATGCCTCTTGCTGAGACCAGTTTGTGTCCATGTTTTTGGGCGGTTGTGGCTTTTGGTTGTTGAATGAACAAACGATTTCAGAAGCAAAATATGTGTGCAGCGGGAGGGAAAAAAAGTGGTGCGGGCGTACATAGTGTGGACTCGCTTAACTCATTCAGCCCTGACGCACTACAGCAGGAGATGGGTCGACCATGATAATTCAAGGGTAGTGCCAGATTAGCTTGGCGCCTATCGGCGCCAAGCAAATCTGGCACTACCCTTGAATTATCATGGTCAATCCATCTCCTGCAACAGGTGCATAGTCGTTAGAGGACGCCTCCAAAATTTGGGAAATACGTGCGTTGGGCTGAATGAGTTAACCACACCAGGCAACAGGTCACCCGCATTTCTATGTAGATGACATACCGGGGACAGGGTGGATGACGATAGACTATATTCATCATATCCACGAGAGTGAAATTGAAAGCGAGGCTCAAACCACTTGAGCAACGTGTCATTTGACGTGTAAAAGAAACATTCAAGTGTGAAATTGAAATTTGTGTCAACTTTTTTTGAGATGCTGATGTTCTTGATTATACTTACGGTGTGTCACGTTTACAACGCAGAGGGAAAAAATGAAGGCCTCGTTTTGAATAGCCTTTCAAATGCACGTATGATAGAAGTCGTTCAGAGTCACATGTCAAACTCAATTTGACATGGAAAAAGTGACGTCTTTGGCACCTGGGCTCATGAAGGTCACATCTATGCATCTTGAGCTGGGTGGTGTTTGCCGTTTTCCGAGTTTGAAAGGGTTAAAGCGTACAATTGATAGCTCTGTGCCACAACGGAAGAATGCATTACAAACACGTTCGGCTGGAAATGTGAGATTTCATATCAGTACGTTTATTAATGTGTATGTAGACGAATGCGTTTCTATGAACCTGAGCTTACCACCATCCTGTATAGTTAGTCCCAGATTCATCCTCTTTCATTCGCGCTGCTGCAGGGGCTCACGCAAATCTATGTCGTTTGATACAGATGGAAAGTTAGGAAGAGCAAATGTATTTTTAAAAAAATCAACAAAAAAAAAAAACAACAACAAAAAAAAAAAATCAGCACACTCACTGATGAAGCGATCCGGTTGCCTCACTTGCATTTTATCATGTCACTGCAGCAACAAAACGTATTCTAATGAACCCCCGTAGGCTACTATCCTCATGAGAATCTATGCCTTTTGCGAGCACACGCAAAGCTCTTCTGGCATCACCCTTGAGCTATCTATCTGTGGTCGATCCACTACCTGCTGATGTGTCAGTGTTGAAATAGGTAGTTAAATCTCTCTCTCTCTCTCTCTCTCTCTCTCTCTCTCTCTCTCTCTCTCTCTCTCTCTCTCTCTCTCTCTCTCTCTCTCTCTCTCTCTCTCTCTCTCTCTCTCTCTCTCTGGCCTTCGTTATCCCACTTTTTTCTCTCCCCACCAAATGAGAGCTGAGAGAAAATCGGTAAAGCAGAATCCCCTTGGCGAGAGGCAGCTGCTAGTTTTTGAGTGATGGCAATTTCTCCAGAAAATGAGGTTAGAAAGAGGGGGATTGGAAATTCCATTTGAATCTTCCGCTTCGTTTATTTTTTTAGGGGTGTGTTCTGTCTTACTTTTTATCTTTTGTTAACTTATTCGAGACGTACCGCATCCTAATACGCGGCGTAAAGCCGCGTATCCGGATTCGGCACGTCTCGAATGTGTTAAAAGGCGTTTTCAGAGCTGATGAAAAGCAGAGGCGTTTGTGTGGTATGAAGCATCAAACGACACGTGGCTTAATCAATCACCGGTGCCGCGAAATTGGACATTCTAACAGACCAAACAAGACCGCACGCACGCACGCAAACACGCACGCAAACACGCACGCGGCAAGCAAGCGAAACAACGAAGCAAGCGAGCAAGCAAGCAAACGAAGCAACAAAGTAACCAACCAACTAACCAACCAGCCAGCCAGCCCGCAAACAAGAAAGCAATCAAGCAAGCAAAGCAAAGCAAAACAACATCTTCTCGTTTAATCTCTCACACCCCCTCAGCTCTTCACCGATACACCCACTCCTCGAGGACCAGCCCACCCCACATCCACTCACCAACCCCCTCCGCACACTCACCTTCCCCCACCCAGAAAATCAGATTATCCGATGTCATGTCCGATTGGCTTTCAGGAGTGTGGCACATTCCATTTAGATCAATCTTGGTCCAGTCACAGGTTCACCTCCCCAGTCTGAGGAACAGATGCAAATCAGCGGACCCAAGCCCTCCCACCAAAGGCAAATTCTCATTAGAATCTATTATTCTTGCAGATGAAAGGAAATGACAAAGAGAGATAAACAAATTCAGCACGTCTCAAATGTTTTAACTAAGCATCCAATTTCAACTAACCTGCGCAAGGTGTCATGTAGTGTCAGCAAGAGAAATAGATTTTCATGAGCCCCTGCGGCCGCAGGGGCGCATGAAAATTTATGTCCGTTGCAGGTGGCTTTAGAGGCTCTTGACTGAAAATCAACGCTTTTCAGGGGCGCATGAGCATCTATGTCTCTTACAGACTGAATGAAATATGATGAAGCTGTGTGGCCAAAACATCATTATCGGGGCCAGGTCTCGGTCGGCAAAAGGCAAATGGAGTTTCCGTGATGAATGGATGATAGATACATTGTGCACGTGCGGCAGTAATCGCTGGAGCTAGAACATCACGCGCTGAACTAATTATCAGCCTGTTATTTAGCTGATACAGTTTTGTAGTTCTGTACAGTACAACCTGTTTTGACTGAGCAACTACACCTTTTTCTGGGTCTAACATATAAGTTATTGGGAGCAATGGTTTGTTACATAAACCCGCCTTGTAGGCCTTCGGGAGGTCAAAGTAACCATCGTACCCCTCAGGCTTTCAAGGGGAACAATGGTTACTCTGACCTTCCGAAGGCTACAACTAACAAGGGTCCGTGTAACAAACCCATGCTACCAGAAACGTATGTGTTTTCATTCCTCTTTATTTTTTTAAAAGAAATCGAACTGAAATCTTCTGACCTGAACCACACAAGACACGACTGACTTAAAACAATAAACATGTGTACATGATAGACTATGACTAATATAATATCTTTCATGACGTTGCCATCTGCATTGTTTCGAACAGCACTTTATAATTTTGTACATTATAAATTTGTGGTCTCTTTTATGGAATATGTGAGTCTGTAGACGTTTCCTTTAAAGACATGTACGACATTTTAGCATGAAATATTTTAAAGATATATTTACATCTTGTCTTAAGACCTTTCTTTTAGTCTGGCTGGCCAGATTTTTACCCATCCCGCCGTGATATGGCCTTAGTTGCCTGCTCGGCGTTAAACCAAACTAACTAACCAACCAACAACCCAACCCAACCCCACCCCACCCCAGCCCACCCCACCCCACCCCACCCAACCAACCCAACCCAACCCAACCCAACGCAACCAACCAACTGTTTTATGGAATACAACCGGCGTCACAACGAGGGGTACAATAATTCGCTACAAGAGTATTTGTAGCGAGGTCACATGGTACGGTTTGCGCTAAAGTGATTAGTAGTGTGTCGTAGGAATGAAAACAATACCGTTTGGTGGAAAATTACCCGTTAACCCACTCAGTTCATCTTCTATTGTCGCACTATAAACACTGACGTAATATTACGTCCAGATAGCAACAGGGTGAGCAAAGGGCCCTCGGTCCGTCGACGCGTCCAGTGGGCAAAAAGACCTTTTTGCTCAACAGGCATTAATCACTGTTTTAGCCACGGATCACTAATCCACATGAGAGTTGACATCTTAAGTAGAAAGACTCTCTCTCTCTCTCTCTCTCTCTCTCTCTCTCTCTCTCTCTCTCTCACTCTCTCTCTCTCTCTCTCTCTCTCTCTCTCTCTCTCTCTCTCTCTCTCTCTCTCTCTCTCTCTCTCTCTCTCGACCTCTCGACCTCTCTCTCTCTCGACCTCTCTCTCTCTCGACCTCTCTCTCTCTCGACCATATCTATACTACAAATGTAAATGCTGTTATTAATGTCCATGTTCTCAATTTTTCTATCAGTGATCACTTCCCAGTATCTTTCTCGCTGTCTGCCAAATTAGCTAAGAAATCTTGCGCAGGGCATACTACTATTATTTACAGGTCTTTCAAAAAAATTGACCAGAATGCGTTTCTCTGTGACTTATCCAATACCCCATTTAATGATGTGTTAAATTACAATGACCCAAATGAATCCCTCACCCGCTGGTCTGAACTGTTCCTCTGTGTTCTAGATAAACATGCCCCAGTGCGAACAAAACGTGTCAAACATCCCACAATTCCTGAATGGCTAACTGGAGAAATAAAAGCAGCCATGCAACTCAGAGATACACTTAAGAAAGAAAAGAAATTTGTTGACTATAAAAAAAAAACAAAGAAATTTTGTCAAATCTTTAGTCCGAAAAACTCAAAGACAACATGCTGAACAGATCATTGCAGACGGCAAGGCCCTGCGCTCTGTTTGGCAAGTTATCAACACCTTTACTTAAGGTCACAATCACAGAGACATGAACATTGCACCTGAGCTCACTGCAGATACCTTCAATACCCACTTTCTTAGCATAGCTGAGACTTTAGCACGCACTAATACAAATCCAGAATGATCCTGCGAAATACCAATGTTCTGAGCAACTACGATTTCACAGTAACAGTACTGCTGGTTGTGTTTTCTCACTCCCCCCCAATGACTGTTTTTGACGTGGGTAAATATATATCAAATATGAAAAAGAGGTCATGTGGTTCAGATGGCATCAGTTGCGAAATTCTTAAAATAGCTCTGCCATACATAGTTGAGTCTCTAACGTTCATTTACAATCTTTCTATTCAAAGTAATATTTTCACTGATGAGTTAAAAACAGCTAAGGTCATTCCCCTTCCCAAAAGCAAAAACTTAAACTCATTGAATGATAATTGACCTATCTCCATTCTACCAGTCATCTCAAAACCTATTGAAAAACATATCCATACACATCTGCAAAATTGTCTAGAACAGAACTGTCTACTCAGTAAAATGCAGTCTGGGTTTCGCCCGCAACACTCTTGCCAAACTGCCCTTAAAAATATCATTGATAAATGGCTTACAGCCATTAATAATTCTCAGTTATCAGGTGTAGTTTTTCTTGACCTTAAAAAAGCCTTTGATTTAGTCAGCCACTCTATCTTATTAAAAAAAAACTACCGATGTATCACATCGATTCCAAAACCGTACATCTGATTTCTTCCTATCTAAGTGACAGAAGACAGAAAGTTTTGCTTAATGGTAATTACTCGAGTGAAGGTTTAGTAACGTGTGGTGTTCCTCAAGGGTCAGTTTTGGGCCCATTGTTATTCAACATATTTATCAATGATTTACCATTCTCTATCTCACATCCCGATGCAACATGTGACTTATTTGCTGATGACACTACCATACATACATCAAACAGCGAATTGCCAAAAATAAACGAAGTTCTCCAGCAAAGTCTTGATGAGGTTTCAAGCTGGTGTCAACATAATCATATGATAATTAGTGTCCAAAAGACAAAGAGTATGTTGATTACTTCACGCCAAAAACATCAACGTGGTCTCCTGCCCTTAACATTATACTTAAACTCTGAGCCCCTTGATCAAGTTAAAAAACATCGTTTGCTTGGAGTCACAGTAGATAACCAGCTCGGATGGGAACCACACATCGAAAACACATGCAGAACAATATCTAAAAATCTATTCCTGCTATCAAAACTAAGTCAAATAGTTAACACTGACACTAGAAGACTCTTTCTCCATGCCCATATTAAGACACACTGTGATTACTGCACCACTCTCTGGGATGGATGCAGTGAGGTACATTTAAAGAAACTTAACTCATTGTATCGTCGAGGGGTAAAGTTAACTGTGCCTGGTCCCTCTCCCACCGACGAAAAGTTTAGAACCATCCGACTGCTAAACCTAAACAAACAGTTCACATTTAATCGATGCATACTTATGTATAACATTCTTCACCATAAACCCCATCTTACCTTAGTACGTTATTTTTGAATAGTCAAAGACAAAACACGAGGAACAGTTTGTAACAGCTACCATGGGCCAGGCTCGATATATATAAAACCAGCTTTTCGTTCTCAGGTGCCAAAGCCTGCAACGAACTACCACCCCAAATTAAATCCATTTCTAACTCTAGAACCTTAAAAACTCGTTTATATAGCATCTTGTTACAGTAAGAGACTTGGAGATTGACAAAAACCACAGTCAACAGAGTACAGACCTTCATGAACAGTTGCCTTAGAAGAATTTTGAAAATCCACTGGCCAGAAAAGATCAGCAACGTCAGACTCTGGGAGAGAACAGAGCAGATAACAGCAGATAATGAAATTGGGCGAAGAAGATGGGGATGGATCGGTCACAGTCTGAGAAAGCCAGCTTCCAGTATTACTAGGCAGGCATTGTCATGGAACCCCCAGGGAAAGAGGAAAAGAGGTAGGCCGAGAAACTCCTGGCGTCGAGACCTCCAAGCAGACATGAAGAGACTGGGAACCACCTGGAGTAGAATCGAAGGAGAAGCACAGGACAGGAGTTGCTGGAGGTCTCTCGTCGACGGCCTATACCCGGGTAGGGGTGACAGGCGTAAGTAAGTAAGTTGTTACAGTAACTTACTACCTGAACGGACTACTTATATTAAATATATATATTCTTTACTTTTAACAAAGGCGTCGCCCAAAGCCAAAAAAAAAAAAAAAAAAAAAAATGCACTCAATCAGATTAGCTCCAAGGGACGTAATTTTTCATTAAATTCTGAGAATGCTGTGCTAATTCCATTGAATTCCAGGCTAGTAAGCTTGCATTGTGTCATCAGGACATCAACTGCCCTTTTGTGACTGCATCGCTTATTAGATCTTGTTAGCCTTCCACTGAACACCTACTACATAAAGTAATAGGGACTACCCCCAGGCGCCCCGCCATCCGCTGGAGAATATCCCGTCCTCCCCCCGAGGGGGGAGATAGAAAATATTCCCAAACAGATATTGGACCCGCTGAGTAGATTTAAAGTTTTTGCCGCCCACGACCGGTTTCGCCCCAAGTTATAGAAGGGACTTAAAAATGGTTGTTACTACCAAAACTTTTACCGTTGTCAAATATAGGATCATTGTCATTGTCATTGTCCTCTCCCCAACCCACTCCCACCCACCCATAGCCTACTTCGTCTGGGGATCACAGATATTAACACAAACTGAGCAGAGGCCGGCACGGATCCGTGTGCAAGAAGGATGATTCTCATGAGCCCCGCAATTGCGTGGCGTCATGAGAATCAAGCTTTTTGCATAGAACGTTTGAATTCAAGTGGTGCCGGAGAAGAGGGAGGGGGGGGGAAGAGGGGGGAAGGGGGGGGGGTGAATTGAACGCGTGCAATGTAAGCTCTCGAGGTTGAGAGCAGATGTAATACGATTTTGCTAGCTTAGTTTAACCCCTTCACTGCCATGAAAACCTGGACACAACCCAACTGCAAGAGGCATAGATCCTCATACTGAGGATCTATGCCTCTTGCTAAAACCACTTTGTGTCCATGCTGCTTTGACGGCTTGGAAATCGTTGACGTGGAATTTCAAACACACGATTTGCGTCCGTTGCCGCTGTTGAACGACAGTTCCAGCACAGTGCATTAAGTTCAGTGCATGCTGTACATGCTTTGTGCGACCTCATCAATTTTTTTCTTTCGCTTTATTACATTACGGTTTCTTGGCATCGATTCTCATGAGCCACATGTGTGTGGCTGCCGAAGTCTTTGAGAATCTGTGCCGGTTGCAGATCGACAACGCAGACTGACGCCTGATTTCATTATGTGGGAGTGATGGGAAAAAAAGGTGTAGATAGGTCTAGCAGGCTCGGCATACCTAAAAAAAGTAAAAATAATAATAAAAAAACGAAATAAAAAGAGGAAAAGAAAAACATTAGAAGCGTAGTTGGGCCTAGCAGGTTCATCTCAGGGGAAAAGTTAACCTACCGTGCCTTCCGGGGCTTTAAAAAGTGTGTTCCACCAGAGGGTTCCACTCCAAAACATTCGATAGAAAACGAAGTCTGACATTTTAATCCACGTACGTGCTCGGAAACTTTCCCTCTTCCTTTCCCATCTATTCCCCCCCCCCCCCGCCCCTCTCTTCAGCCCCTCTCCCCCTCTTCCTTCTGCCTCCTTCACACCCATTTACCTCTCCCCCCCCCCCCCAATACTCCCCCCCCCCATCCCCCGGCCCTTTCAACTCTCTCTCTCTCTCTCTGGAATTATTGTTGCCTGTACTTTTCACTATTATGTATATTTTTATATATAAAATTATGTGTATGTGTGTTTACGTGCGTGCTATAGCTCAGCAAGGACATGATTGAAAAAAGGTCATTGAAGGTACCTAATCATTTATCCTTGAAGAAAACGTTTCTCTGTCTCTGCTGTGTGGTATTTTCCAGTCCTTCCTTGCGTGAAAAAAAAAAAAAAAAAAAAAAAGAAGAAGAAAGAAATACGCTTGGATAAAACGCATGTTTTTGTGCCATGGAATTCTTGAATGTAAAACACACACGTAACCACTCCACTGGTTATTAGCCAGCCAGGCAAAACGACGGACTTGTTCACTCACATGGCATCCATTAGAAGGTTCTGGTAAATCAAAATGGCACAGTTGCAGTGCGGCCGAATTGATCAGTGTTCAGGTCGTACTCCATAGGTAATAGCTATGTCCCTGCCCCCCCCCCCCTAACCCGTCCGCTAGGGCCGTCCATTATCACCCCGGTGCCGTGGACGTTAAACCCCGAACTAACACAACTCTTTTCATTGCCAGTGATCACAGTTTCTCAGTGAAAATTTCAAGGAGTGACAGCCGTCCAAAATACACAGACACAAAGTGATGTCAGCAAGAGGCATAGATCCTCATGAGCCCCGCGACAGCAGGGCCTCATGAGGATCTAAGTCTCTCGCAGATGTATCGTGTTCACCTTTTTCGGTAAAAAAAAAGACCAAGACAAAAAACATAGTGGTGCACTTTTCGTTTCTAAGCGTGTTTCTTTCGCTTCGGTTATTTCCTTGCGGTTTACGCGTTTCTCATTTCACACAGTCACTCATTCTGTCTGGAATTTCACGCATGGAGACAACTGTGATTTCCAATGTATTCAGACCAGAATATTAGGTTAAAGTACAGAAACTGTGAACCTACAGGTCGGGAGCGGTGTTATAAGGTGACAAATTATTCAGAAAATTTAGAGATTGTCGGTCATGCAGGGAATGTAGGCCTACCCAATGCGCAGAAGGCCATCGGGCCGACGTTGACCGCTGTTGGCGCACGGTCGTAAAGCGGGTCAACAGCGGCCATCGTCGGCCCGATGACCTCTTGCGCGTTGGGTACTTCCGGCTGATTGCAAAGACGGAAATGTATCTAGCTACTTTTATAAAATCGTCAAGAAAAACTGAAAATCTCTTTTTACACACACCGAAACTTTAAAAAACTTAATAAAATGGCTAAAACGGTACACATATTGTGCTTTAGTCTGTGGAATAACCAGCCCACCCCCACCCCACCCCACCAAAAACAACAAAACAAACAAAGAATCAAAGAAACAAACAAACAAGCAAACAAAACACGCCCAACACCATTGCTTGTATATGAAATTCTGTAATCTGAGCTACTACAAAGAAGTCACAGGATATGAATATTACAGACCGGGGCAGCTCAAAGGTAGTACACCTCATTAATAAGATTGGCACATCTCAGCTGTGATAGCTCAAAGATGGTAACTTTAAGCAGTCGCCAATACAATCAGCATTATTTTATTAGATTAAAGATGTAGCTGTCTATTCGGGATTATAGTTTATCTTCTAGCTTGTTTTGCGCTGTGTAATCTGTGCCTTTGCTAGTATAAGTATCCTTGAAATGAAAGAGAAAACTCCTTCAACCAGCTGTTTAAATTGTTTAAAGATATCCCGGCACTACCATTGAGCTGACAAAAGCTCGGTCGCCGCAATCACACGTTTAACCTTTTTCATCCTGAGACACCCATTGCTTGAAATAAATTTGACCGAGAACAAGACACAGATCGACTATGATGATAGTTCAATGGTTATTATGCCAGAACAGCTGACGCCTGTGACGCCAAGCTATTCTAGCACCACCCTTGAACTAAAAGAGTTTATCTATCTCCTAATCAGTAATGTAGCCTTCGTAGGACAGTAAGCAAATTTGACAAAATCAGGATGTAATGGTTTAACCCATATCACACTGAGGCTAAAAGCTTTAAATTTGTTCACTGCCATAATTATGCAAGCTACATTATAGTACTTACAGATAAGGATATTGACCAATGGTTTTAGTTCAAGGGTGGTGCCAGAATAGCTTGGCGCCTAGTATGCACCATGCTGTTCTGGCACTACGCTTGAACTATTTTATTCAAACGTATTTCACACACTGGTGTATTCCAAATGATAAAGGTTAAGTAAAATCTGTGTAAGGCGACCATCCAAGGGACGATAAAAACAAGTGGTCGCCATAGACAGGTGGTCTCTTCACACAGGGTAACAGAAAGAAGACCATGGCACCAAGAGTGTGTGGTCTGCTTAGACAGGTGGTCGCTTTATACAAGTGGTCATGTTGACAGTCTGCCTGTAAAGTTGAGGCTGACAGCAGAAGCATCTGACGTCTAGACTTGAGTAATGTCTATATCTGCTACTTACACACACCCGGATCAATACAGCGCACTAACTCTCTCCGCCCAGCGCGTTTCATCTTCAAGAGGCGTAGATTCTCATGAGAATGAGGGGCTCATGATAATCTACACCTCTTGCTGAGTAAGAATCGGCATAGCTATTCTTCAAATGGCGTAATTAGAAGTTTAGTGTGCAATTCTACTTTTTTTCAGCGGAATTTTCCCCGTCTTCTTCCGCATCTGATAAAAAAAAAATCGGCCGGCGCGTGAGGGCCGGGAAAAATGGCGCCAATTTGCTGAGCTAAATGAAGACTTCCTTGAAAGGTCACGAAACTAAGATCCTTCCATCTGCAAGAGGCATAGATTGCCATGAGCCCCTCAGTGCAGCCTGCAGGAGCGCATGACAATCTGTGCCTCGTACTCAAAAATGTTTTATTTTTCCCGGTGTTCTCCGAGAAATTCCGGCACTTAGATATTGTACTTCAGTCCATCTTTTTCAGAGAAGTCATTTGGGTCATGGGTACGGAGATCATGAGATTCGATGCCTCGTACTACACGAGACAGTTGGCATTTACATCTATATCTTCTAGGATTGAGGAAATTGTAGGGACTTAAGTCAACATCTGTAAAGATCACTAGCCGACAGATGAGACGTGAGGCATGGAATTTCCTGACACTATTGGTTTTCACACTTTGAAGACAAAGAGAGTGTCTGCCGTGATCGTAAATGCTGCCGACGAACTAAGATTGTCAGAGGACAGATTATGAAAATAATAATAAAAAAATGTCTCTGAACAGTTTTTAAATAAAAGTACGCTTATTCTGAGTCATATGCGAACATGGAGAATGTCTCTTTGTTATTTGGAACAGTTTTTCAATCGGAGTTATATGTAAAGAACTTGTAACGAGTTTGTCATTAAATCAATACCTTTTTCCCTATTCACATCCAATCACGTAACATTTTGTAAAATTCAGCTTTTTATTACAGAAATTGCCTAGTTTGTTAGTTATCCCCTTCCCTGCCCCTAGACGCAGATTGTGAAATTTATTTTAACTCATCGCCAAAGAACTTGATTCGACCAAGGGACATGGACGCACAGTCGGGTCAGCAAGAGGCATAGATCCACATGAGCCCCCGCGACTGCGGGGGCTCATGTGGATCTATGCCTCTTGCATTTAGGTTCCGCTCGTTGAGCTCCGGCAGTCAAAAGATTAAAATTAATGTGGACTGGTCACGTAACCCGAAGATAAACACAGATTGGACCAGTTGGCAATCACTTCATTATCTCCTTCTACCCCAACACCGAAATCCCCAAATTTTGCCGTTGTCCTCTGAAGACTGCACTCTAGTGCAGGACACAGATCGACCATGATAGTTCAAGGGTGATGCCAGAATAGCTTGGCGCCCATAGGCGCCAAGCTATTCTGGCATCACCCTTGAACTATCATGGTCGATCCTTATCTTGCTGTGGTGTGTCTGGGGTAGAATGAGTTAAGACTCTTTGACGTGGCATAGTGTAAATAACACCGCGCGGTAAGACGCTTTGACGTGGCGCAGTATTAACAACACCCCGGCAATAACCTTGTCACGTTACTGAACGTTAGCTCATCCATACTGACGAGCAAAAGGAATGCGACTGGCATCATTCGAATCATTGGAAACGCTTAACCCCTTCACTGCCGAGAAAAAGTGAACAGAATCCTACGAGGACCTTTGCCTCTTCATCATCTGTCATCTGTGTTACTTGGACACCTGGTGGTCTTTGGCGTTGAAGGAACAAAGATTTCAGACACGTCATTTGAGTGCGTCCATGGGGGACAGGGGAGAGATAGTGCTTATGGAGTACGACCGAACATTGATCAGTTCAGGCGCACCGCAACTGTGCCGCTGTGATTGCCGGTACCTTTTTATCTAAGGACATGGTATTGAACAAGTCGGTCATGCTGCGTGGAATTCCCCCTCCCCTCCTCCTACCCTTAATACTGCGCCGGTTAAGCCTTTCAGCCGTGTGAAGATGGCACTGACAAGACGCGCATGGAACATAATGGTTCAAGGGTGGTGCCAGAATAGCTTGGCGCCTGTATGCGCCAAGCTATTCTGCCACCGCCCTTGAACTAGCAAAGTGCGAAAAGTCCTCTTAACTGTACATTAAGTCGCTAGAGTGAGAAGCATGTAGTCTACTTTTGTCTGTATGTATACCTGTTTTGAAAAAGAGTTATAAAACTATTATAACTTGTGGCTTGTCCCTTCTATGCGTGTTTCTTTCTTTGCTGGGAGATTCCTAACCCCCAAATTTGGGAGTTTCGAACTTAGGGTTTAATATGTTAACCCATTCACGTTGGCATTGGCCGTGCAAATTGTCTCACGAAACAACACAGACTGATGATAAGCAACTCCTAGGCCTACAGCCGTAAGATGCTAAACCACTGAGACCAGCACCCACTGTAATCAAACTTGACAGAGAAAATCCCAACGAAGAAACACGTTTTGAAAGGACAGTTGCAACACAACTTGTAAAATTTTACAAAATGGGCTCCTTGGGTCAGTTGCATGAGCGAGCTTAGTCCTGCATCAGCCACTAAGCAAGGGGCGCCGCTATAGCGGCGCACCTTGCATAGTGGCTGGTGCAGGACTAAGCTCGCTCATGCATAATATAGCGGCGCACCTTGCATAGTGGCTGGTGCAGGACTAAGCTCGCTCATGCAATAGCGGCGCACCTTGCATAGTGGCTGGTGCAGGACTAAGCTCGCTCATGCAACTGGCCCTTTATCTTTTCTTTGCGTGGTGGCAGAATTAAACGTTAACGTCCGATATCTGTCTCACTTGTGACCGTGACTTTTAGCTTGAACCCTTTTGTCGGACGACGCAAAATTTGGCCGTTCTGTGCCAGCAAGGGGCTTAGATTCTCAGGAGCCCCTGCAGCCCACAGGGGCTCGTGAGGATCTGTGATTTTCGCAGATGACTCGAACTGGGTGAGCGAACATAATGATGTATCCACTTTATTTTCCAACCACTTTTCCTCCACCCGCGTGCTAGATCAAAAACCATCAAAACCATCATGTAATCACTCACTTGCTAAAACCTTACAACAATATTTCTCTGCGGAATAGTGATCCATAACTGGACCTAACTTTACCAAAAAGAGGTAGAGATTCTCATGAGCCCCTGCCAACTGCAGGGATCATGAGAATCTGTGCCTCTATCCAGATTGTCACGCACGAATTTTTGCTAATTCCGGCTCACCCCTAAATATTATTTCTTTCATCTGAGTAGGTTAGATGCTTAACTGGACCTTGCATTTAAGAGAAAAAATATAGTAGCTGCAGGGGCTCATTAGACTCTGTGCCTTTTTGGTCGTGGCATACGGGATTGCTAACTAATCACAATAAACCCAATTATGACTTGTTTCCTCTCAGAGAGCTGCATGACAGATTTATGACGGGACTTGCAGCTGCAGGGCCTCGTGAGAATCTATGCCGCTTGCACGCGCAAGAGAGGCGTTGATGATAGGACTGCTCGACAAGACGGGGGAAATTACAGCATGAGTGCTAATGTCGCGGCGACAGGCTGCAATCACCTCTGCTAAGTGAAAAATAATGCCAGCGGCCAATCACGACAAGCCCTTTTTCTCCGCTGTGATCCCCCTTTCCAGTCTAACCTCCACCCCCTCCCTCCGCTTGCCAGCCGTCTTCCTTGTTTTATTTCCTCTTTTCCCCTCCTTTTTTCTCTACCCCCATCCCTGCCAATCGTGGGCCCTCAGTATTTTCCGCCGTTTTTCATCATGCATTATTGATACAATGATTGTTCCTTTTTCTTTCTAACACCGCCAGCTTTCACAAACCCGCAGTTCTCTCCCCCCCCCTCCCCCTTTCGTCCTCCCGCGTTTGTCCACCCTGTACCCCCCTCCCATTCCTTCCTTCATTTACCCCCCACACTGGTTGTCTCCCTCGATTTGCCCCCCTCTCCCCTTTATACCACCCTCTCCAAAAGCACTTCCGGCCCTTTCCCCCACCCTGTATTCCTTTCTCAACTCATTGACACCCCCTCCCCACACACACTTCTCTCTTCCACCCTGTGACAATCTCTTATTCAGTTTCTGTCAGAAAGAAAATCTGCCTCCCCTCCTTCTAACCATTTTTTTAGGTTTGTCGGTGATTGCTCCGTCTCCCTTATATAACTCGTTCGAGACGTGCCGCATGACACGCGACTCTTTGCCGCGTATCTAGATGCGGCACGTCTCGAATGTATTAACCCATTTAGCACCGACGCACGACAGCAGATGTATCAACCATGATAATTTAAGGGTAGTGCCTTGATGGCGCCAAGCTAATCTGTCACTAACCTTGAATTATCGTGGTTGATCCATCTCCTGCAGATGGTACATAGTCGTTAGGTCACACCTCCAGAATTTGGCTGTGGGCTTAAATGGGTTAATATCCTCCAGCCCCCTTTTGTTTCAGGGTTGAATCATAGCCGACTTTGTATTCACGTAAAAGAGGTTTCAATAGCACATTTTCTGTATAAATAACAAAGTTGAGATATAACAGTAGATAACTTTGAGTCTTTTGGTATTTCTGATATAACAGTAGATAACTTTGAGTCTTTTGATATTTCTGATATAACAGTAGATAACTTTGAGACTTTTGGTATTTCTGATATAACAGTAGATAACTTTGAGTCTTTTGGTATTTCTGATATAACAGTAGATAACTTTGAGTCTTTTGGTATTTCTGATATAACAGTAGATAACTTTGAGTCTTTTGGTATTTCTGATAACCGAAGTTTACTGTACATGTTTTCCACCCGCACGAAAATCGGCTTCCTTTCATTCTCTTTCTTACAGTTCATCGCTTAATATCGCTTCTCTGCACAAGTTTTTGGTGTGTACATTCACACTGTTTAACTCATTCTACCCCAGACACACCACAGGAAGACAAGGATCGACCATGATAGTTCAAGGGTGATGCCAGAATAGCTTGGCGCCTATTCTGGCATTACCCTTGAACTATCATGGTCGATCTATGTCCTGCACTGCAATGCAGTCTTCAGAGTTCAACGGCAAATTATAAGGATTTCAGTGTCGGGGTAGTGTGAGTTAATACGCATTGCTATGAGCTCCTGTTCTCTGCTGGAATAGGATCGAAGGCGATAACCAGTGTGGTCGGGTCTCTCCCTCGGTTGTTTCCCCTTCTCGGTTTCGACCCTCGCACCCCCCCCCCCTCCTCCAATCGGCAGCCATACCATCACCACCATTATCCTCCCCGTTTTCCTCCCTCTCAGTTCCAAGGCCCTCCTGCCCGCCTCCCTCTCTCACACTCTCACTAATGAATGAAGTTGTGTTTGAAACGAACGACTCCAATTTAACGAACGAAATCGAAATCAGCGCCAGTAACCAACGTGTACCATACGCATAGATAACACTCCAAACATCTCAAAGAGGCGTGGATCCTCATGAAGCATACACACTAGTCTAAACATCTCCAAGAGGCGTAGATCCTCATGAGGCCGGAGGGCGCATGAGGATCTATGCCTCCTGGAGATGTCAGGAGTGTTGTCTATGCTTGTTGGGCTTAGTTCTCCTTCGTTGTTGATGAACCAGATTGAAATCACCGCCGGTAACAAACGTGTACCAGCATAGACAACACTTCAGACACCTCCACGAGGCATAGATCCTCATGAAGCGTAGACAACACACCAAACATCTGCAAGAGGCATACATTCTCATGAGCCCCGAGGGCTCATGCGGATCTATGCCTATTGGAGATATTTGGAGTATCTATAAAAGCTTATGGTGTTTCGTTCGCTTTTGTTGGGTGTAGTTCGTTGAAAACAAAACCCCACTAATCTTTCGTCGATCGATAAACGGCCCCAAAGGTGGAACGTTGTATCATTTAGCTCCTAGAGTCATCTGCAGGCGATGGGGTGATCCTGATTGCTCGGGAGTAGTTCGTTCTTATGATCAGTTAGGATGACTTTAGGGTAGTGCCTGATAGATTGGCGCCTGTTTAGACGTCAAGCTAATCAGGCACTATATAGTTTGTCAGTCCATCATCTACAGTGAGGTTTTTTTGTGGTGATTCCGTTTTTGTTTTCTGAGAAGTGGGTGGGGTGGGGTGGGGGGGGGGGCGGGGGTGGGCGAGAGAGAGAGAGAGGGGGAGAAGGGTGGGTGGGGGGGGGGGGGAAATCGTTATCAATATGTGAAATCAGTCTAGACAAAAAAGGTGACTAACTGCCAAGCGTGTAAAATGCAAAGAAATACTCAGCAAAGAAAAACACATTTCGACAGCTTGTTTCTCTTTTTGTTGGTATCTCATTTTAAATGTGAGCCTTTAGGCCTTGGGCGTGATAAAGGATCTCGTTGCGTTGCCAGTGTTCTTTCCGTTTATCAGTTTTTCCTTCAACGTTTTTTTTCTCTCTCGATCCCTTCCCCCTTCTTTTTGTTACAGCGGGGCTGAAAATGATCGGTTGAAGGAGGGGCGGGGTAGTTCAAACTACAGACCAAGGAGCTGGCAATTCAACAGGCTATTTTTTTTTTTTTTTGGGGGGGGGGGGGGGGGGGGGTTGGAAGAGCGAGTGAGTGAGTTGAAGGGGGTGAGATGCATTGTGTAGTATTTGGGGAAGATGGGGGAGGGAGGGGGGATTTGGGAGATCAGGTGGGAGAGAGGGGGGATTTGGGGGTGGGTGGGTGGGGGTCTCAAGACAGGAAAAAAACCACAACTAAAACATTGATTCGCTTTGCTTACTCATGCAGCCCCCATTTAACCCATTTAGCCCCGACGCCCTACAGAAGGCAATGGATTGACCATGATAATTCATGGGTAACGCCAGATGGCGACAAGCTAATCTAGCACTACCCTTGAATTATTATGGTATAAATATATCTCTTGCAAAAGGCACATAGTCGTTTGGTGACACCTCCGAAATTTGGGAAATGCGGCAGTGGGGTTAAATGGGTTAACACATTCGAGACGTGCCTCGTCTGGATACGGATGCATTGTCAAATTGCGGATATAACTGTGGCATGTCGACGTTACTGGTGTACGAAGGAGTGTTGGGCTTGCAAAGTATCCTAGATCGTTTGTTGTGTTCTCTACAGATAAGTCAACATTTGTATTGGAGCCTTTGAATGTCACCTCTCCCTATTTTTATTTATTTGAAAAAAGAAGAAAAGATTTTCAAATTTAACACATTCAGCCCTGACACACTACAGCATGAGATGGGTCGACCATGATAATTCAAGTGTAGTGCCAGATTAGCTTGGCGCCTGTCGGCGGCACTACACTTGAATTAACATGGTCGATCCATCTCCTGCAACAGCTGCATAGTCGTTAGATGACGCCTCCAAAATTGGGGAAATTAGTGCGTCGAGCTGAATGAGTTAAAGGTATCGCCCTGTTGAAGAGAGCAGCAGCAGCAACATCAACATCAACAACAACAACAAAAACAACAACAGGAAGTAACACGTTTGACTATATCCAGCTTCCACGCATCTGGTTTTATAGTTGTGTAATGTTAGCACTGAAACTCGTCCTAATAAAAGCTCAGCGGGGAAGTTCTTTTTCTTTTTGTGGTCGATTATCTGTTACACTTGTTCAAATCTGTCCCTAAACTCAAAATGCCTGATGCGTGCATCAAGGAAAAAATCAAAGCAGTCTCTGGAAGGCTTAGCTGGCCTCCTCTGTTTACAAGAGGTATAAATCCTCATGAGTCCCGAAGTTGCAGGGGCTCATAAGGATCTATGTCTTATGTCTCTTGTCTGTAAAGAGAAGTGTCACTGTATCTTAGTATCTGGTAAAATTGGACGCGTGGTTCGTCAGATAAAGTATATATATATATATATAAAATGATGAACTTTTTCCCCCTGTCCAAATAGCAGCCCATTACAGGCGTTCAGGAGAATGTTTGCTGGTACCGTAGGGATGTCCTTAATCCTAAACCTTTAACTTCACATCTGTGGTATTTTAGTCCATTACAGGCGTTCAGGAGAATGTTTGCTGGTACCGTAGGGATGTCCTTAATCCTAAACCTTTAACTTCACATCTGTGGTATTTTACACGGAGGAATGTTATTTGACTCATTCAGTCCAACGGCCGTATTTCCCAAATTTTGGAGGCGTCACCAGTTGCAGGAGATGGATGGACCATGATAATTGAAGGTAGTGTCAGATTAGCTTGGCGCCGACAGGCGCCAAGCTAATCTGTCACTACTTTTGAATTATCATGGTCGATCCATCTCCTGTTGCAGGTCGTCGGGGCTGAATGGGTTAAGCATAAAACAATAAGAGAAAAAACAAGAACGAAAAATAAAGAATAAAACCCCGCTCTAAACAAAAATAAAATCGTTTTGGGGTGTGTGTGTGTATGTGTGTGTGGAGGGGGGGTGGGGTGGGCGGGGGTGGGGGGATGGGGGGGGGGCGGAGGGGGGGGGGGAGGGGAGGGGATTAAGGAAAGATAAACCTGAGGTTTTTCTTTGTCAGCAGTACAAGAGCGAGCCCCTTCCATAAGCAAAATGCATAGATCTTCACGGCCATCCACCTGACTGCAGGGGCCTTATGAAAATCTGTGCATCCTGCTATATTCATCATTTACACAATACCGACTCTAGTTTTTCAAAGTCGATTTCAATGAAAACAAAATCGTTGAAGAAAGCACACAAAACGTGTTAGTTTCATTTAAACTTTATTCCCTCTACAAGGTGCATAGATCCTCAAGACCCCCGCAGTTTGCGGGGGCTCATGAGAATCTATGCACCTTGCTGGCCTTAAGTTAATACAATATTGATCTTCAGGATCGGGGAAGAAGGGTAGTTACGAGTTGAGTGTCTGCCACTGTCTGCCAGTCGTTGCGGGTTTTACCGTCAGGACTGCCTCGCCCACATCCGGGTCTTGGCCAGAGCACTTCCGGGAGCAATATGGAGCCGCTTCCTTCGAAGAGCCTGTCAATATTGATCTGCAAATCTGGAGCTTGACTAATGGATGGCTTTGCTGTTGGGCCATTAATCAACAATTCAGTTCTGCATAATTTGACACGCATGTTGTATTTTCCGTTGTATTTTAACTTTTCCTAAATAGCTTGAACAATTCAATGAATTTCACTGGCTCTAATGTTTTTAGTTACTGAAGACTGATATGAAAAACAAGCATCAAAATCTCATAATATATTTTGTGTTTTGTAGTCAGATACTAGTATTTGATTTGTGTGTGTGTGTGTGTGTGTGTGTGTGTGTGTGTGTGTGTGTGTGTGTGTGTGTGTGTATGTATGTGTGCCGTAAATCGGGGAGGGGGCGGGGCGGACGGTCAAGAGGGGCATCAGTGAGGGGTTCTGACGGGGCGGGGGATGGGGATAACCACCCAATAAATTACGACGCCTATCATTTTCTCTATCTTGCAGCAATACCAATGAGATCTCAAAACACTCGAGACAGACATCATTACTCTTGACGTACGGTGCGATTCACGGCATGAAAGCGCCAAACATAATAATATTGATTCCTCTCTAGCACACACACACACACACACACACACACACACACACACACACACACACACACACACACACACACACACACACACACACACACACACACACACACACAGAGCTATTACTGGCAGTTGTCTAAATACCTTGCCGCAAGTGCAAAGTGTGCCAGATAACGGCTGCTAACATTTTTCTTCACCGCGAGTGTGCCTCTTGCAGATATTCAGTAAGGACGGAATGTATAAGGCACACTTGTTTTCTCCATCGATTCGCAAACGGTAACAGCGGTACCGCACCGAGGGACAAAAGTGTTCCTACATTCAGTCCGTAACCCTTATCATTCGGAATACACCAGTGTGTGTAATAAGTTTGAAAAAAATAGTTCGAGGGTAGTGCCAAAATAGCTTGGCGCCTCTAGGCGCCAAGCTATTCTGGCACTACCCTTGAACTAAAGCCATTGGTCTATATCCTTATCTGTAAGTACTATAATGTAGCTTGCATATGGCAGTGTACAAATTTGAAGATTTTAGCCTCAGTATGATATGGGTTCATCTGCAAGAGGCACCTAGAGTGTGTGAGAAGACAGTAAAATAATTAACACATTCGAGACGTGCCGCATGCATAAAGTCGCATATCGGGATGCCGCACGTCTCAAATAAGTTAAGTGTCAGGATTAAATGAGTTACATTTTCACGAGTGCGTTGACTTCAATATGACATCATTTCATTTCACACACAAAACAGACTGGGGTTCCCTTAGAGCCATCGTGCATACCTGTCCGAGCCGCAGCGATTCGCGTGCTGAGAGGAGCAGGGACGCAGCAAGTAATGAGGTAATGTAATGAGCTATGCGGGGCTGATGAGATTAGACCACGCACGTGAAACGTTGGGCGCAGCGAGTCTTAGAATGAACCCCTATCACCTCCTACATACTAGGATCTCGGATGAAAGTGGGACAGCAAACTATTCATCCGCTCATCGACAAGAGCCACTGATCCTCATGAGACCGCTCTCCCCCCCCCCCCCCACCCTCGCCCATACCCACCCTTCGCATACATGCCTCTCGCTTATTATTGCGTTGGCGGCTGCAGAAATAACTGAGATTACAAACCTCCAACTAACCTCTCTCATCAATGAGGAAAGACTATGTAAAATGGATAACGCGAAACTGACTCGCTCATTTTCAGGAGGTATTGATCCTCATGAGCCCCCGCTACTGCGGAGGCGCATGAGGATCCATGCCTCTTGCATGTTCACAGCGCTCGCTGTATAAATAACCTAGACCCGAAATACATGGCTTGCAGGCTGCGATTGCGCCAGCATAAATGAAAGTGCATGTTTTCTTTGTTGTCGGCACAGGACAAACAAATAACATGGAGACAGCAATACCAGCCTTCGTGTTATGGAGAATAAAAGCAGAGAAATGGCAATGACGCATGATTTTAGATGTCGCCCCAGTAAACACATAAACGAATGAATAAAGGAATAAATGCAGTGAAAATAATATGAATATACACTCGAATGAATGAATGGAATGAATCGATCGATCAATCATTTAATCAATCAAGCAGTCAGTCAATCAATCAACGCCACCACACAAGATACGCACGCACGCACGCACGCGCGCACGCACGCACGTACGTAGTGACTCTCTGAACTGAAAGTTATAAGCACGAAGTAAGTACAACTCATTGTCTAAAGCGTGCGCATGCGTGTGCGAGTTGTGAGTGCGCGCTTAGAGTTATAATTATTATAAGATAAGCGCATTATAAATACCGTAATTATTATTACAACTTACAAATCGTAGGCCTACGTACAATGACTGACTATAATAATACCGGCCGAGCATACCTGATGACGTAATCATCTCTTACCCCTGCGCACAAGGGAACACAAGGACCAAACGCTTCTAATACGTGATATAGATTGTCATGAGCGCCTGCGGCTGCAGGGGCTCATGAGAATCTATGCGCCTTGTAGTTGATGTTGGCTGTATGTGAGACTGCAATATTTTGTCAGTTGCAAGATTTAGTGTTGACTCTGGCTGTTTCATTCTTTTTCAACATCATATTTCATAGTCTTGACACTCGATGACCTGAGAAAACGTAGTAATTATTGTCGAACTGAGTGTTCCCTCGGAATTTTTTCTTTCTTTTTCAGACTGCCGTAACTTGAAACAAATGCTCCAAGCGTAATCAGGAAACCACTAATGCCACTGCAAGTTCTAAGTCAAAATCCAGCGCAGCGCAATCCTTGACTCTCAAACACCTTCGAAACCGAGGGTCAGTTGCATGATTGAGCTTAGTCCTGCGCCAGCCACTAAGCAAGGTGCTCCGCTACAGCGGAGCACCTTGCTTAGTGGCTGGCGCAGAACTAAGCTTACATGTAACTGGCCCCGAGTGCTTGGGAAAGACGCTTTTCTTCTGGCTTTATTGTGGACTATATATCTGTGCAGTATGAATACTTTTTTTTTTTCAGGTTTCAGTGTGGGTTAATCCGTTGACTATAGATACTTTAAGATTTATTGTGCTTTATGTTGATACCCATGGACTCTGGATACTTCTTTTCAGAATTCATCATATATAAATACCCATGGACTATCAAATATTTGCAGTTTTCATTGTCGATTATATACCCGTTGAACATAGATACTTTTCTTCAGGTTTCATCGTGGATAGATATCCGTGGACTATGGTCTCGTCGTGGATTATATACACGTGGACTATGGACACTTTCTTCAGGTTTCATTGTGGACAAATACACGTAGATACTTTTCTTCGTGTTTCATTGTGGATAAATATAAATATCCGTAGAGTATGGATACTTTTCTTTGTGTTTCATTGTGGATTATTTACCCGTGGACTATGTATACTTTTCTTCTGGCTTAACCTGGATAAAATCTCGTGGACTATAGATATTTGTTATGGTTTTATGGTGGGTGAAACCCGTGGACTATGGATACTTTTCTTTTGGTTTGTTGATAAATACCCGTGGTCTATGGATACTTTTCTTCAAGTTTTATTGTGGGTTACATACCCGTGGACTATTATCAAGACTGTGTGTGAGAAGTGAAACGATTCTTTGGATTACGCCACAGCTGCCGGACTGGTAGGATCATTTTCTTACTCTCCTCTCACCAGAGATAAAGAAATGCCTCTGCCGAGACACAGCACTAAAGGAGGTGGATAGACCATGATAGTTCAAGGGTAGTGCCAGATTAGCTTGGCGCATGAAAAGGCCCCAAGCTAATCTGGCTATATCCTTGAACTATCACGATGGATAGTGGCATTGTTTCTGTTTCTTCGCTCACGCTGTATCAACGCAAAAGCGAGTTGACGCTTCGGAGACTGAAATCATAGAAGTTTGAAATTTGCGCGACTGCCAAGCATCCGAGTTTCTTAGGACCGTACACCTTACTTTTTCAGTGCTCAGTGGTTTGGAGAAGGTTTGCTCTTTCTTGTGGCCCTGGGCTATCATTGAGTGTCTTCATAACAGGTTTGACAAAAGCAAGTGGACGGTTCCGAGCCACAAAACTAGTCAAGCGGGAAATACAATAACTGACGCTTATTTTAATTAGTAAGCGTCAGTTATTGTTCTTTTTTTTCCGCTTGGCTAGTTTTGTGTCCGAACCGTCCAATCGTTTTTGTGTTGATACCGCAGTCTCTGTGGTTTTCAGTTGTCTGTTCGTCCTTCTGTCTATCTGCCTTTTTGTCTGTCCGTCTTTCTCGGTCTGGCCTTTCTTGTAAGCCTTCTGCACCTGTGCCAAAGCTCGCTCATCCATTCCCCCACCACAGAAGATACTTAAGGTAAATCATTGCAGACTAGTCCAGAAGAAACATGTCGTAGGAAGCACCTTTTCAGACGAGGTGGGCCGTTGTGTGTTTTTCTCTTGGTCTGTCTTGTTGCCTGTCTGTCTAGCCACACTTTTATTGTGCGTTTGCAATGCTCGTGAAGCACGTTTTTAGTTGCGAATATTTTTTAAACCGCGGTGAACATTGCTTGAATCGTTTTATGAACTTAATCTTTCATTAGTACCTGACCAGTTTTTTTATAACTTTGTCTGTCCATAATAAGCCCGATCTTCCTCCCCCCCCCCCCCAATAGCAAAATGTCTTCGGGCCCACGACGGCCGCAGTGGGCCCGCGCACAACCGTACGCGGGCCCACTGCGACCGTCGTGGGCCCGAAGACCTTTGTGTACTGGGTCCCGGCACACAGACGGGTATGATTCGGTCAGATTGTAAGGTGAAAAAGTTCGAATTAAAGAAATGGGCTGATAGCTGCCTTTCTAGATCCTCTCATATATAGTACAAGCTGACGTCCACTTCACAAAATGACGTACATGGCGTATTAAAAACTACATCACGTCTGACCCACTTCAGAGAGGAACTGAATCGACTTTGTTCGGAAATCCGAAGTAGTAGGTCAAAACTGCACGTGTTTTGACGAAACAGTGCATTAAAAGCCCGGACAAACATGCGATATCGCGTGTTTGTCCGGGCTATTAATCCACTGTTTTCGTCAAAAACACGTGCAACTTTCACCTACTTATGATTTCCGAAAATCGTCTATTGGTTACACATTACTTGCACTGAAAACCAACTGTCGAAAACCTGATTTCGGCGCGTATGTGTGTTGAGCCAGATACACGCAGTCCGGTAGACAGCATTCATCCTCGTGAATTTAGTCTGGGTATTCGTCTAAGTAATGAAACGCTGTCTCTCGATGACGTACATCAAAGGTGCTTCCCAAAGAAATGATTGCAGAAAAAGTGGTCCACGAACATTGCAAACTCACTATATTATATGTAGTAGGCTGTTTTGGTGGTGTTGTGGTAGAGGTGGTGATGGGTGTGGTGTTGGCGTTGGTGTTGATGTTTGAAATAGTTTCAGCATGTTTTGGTTTGTGCACACACACACACACACACACACACACACACACACACACACACACACACACACACACACACACACACACGCACGCACGCACGCACGCACGCACGCACGCACGCACACTGACGCACACACACACACACACTATGAGACGCTCACACAGTGTTCCCAGCTGAATGTGCCAGGCTATTCTCACACACCGGCACACAAACACACACACACACACACACACACACACACACACACACACACACACACACACACACACACACACACCGTACACACACACACACACACACACTGACACACACACACACACTATGAGGCGCCGGCTCACACAGTGTTCCCAGCTGAATGTGCCAGGCTGTTCTCACGGTCTAAAAATATATGGGACACTACACAAAACGATTGACAAATAAAAAGAGCGTGATCCCTGAGTCATGACAGTGCGGTTCTCTCTCTCTCTCTCTCTCTCTCTCTCTCTCTCTCTCTCTCTCTCTCTCTCTCTCTCTCTCTCTCTCTCTCTCTCTCTCTCTCCTGTACCTTCACCCCTCCTCCCCTGCCACAGTCGACACTGGTTGTCTGTCTCGATTTGCTACCGCTGATAAGCGGTAGCGAATCGAGACAGACAACCAGTGTGAGTACCATCACGACAGATCTCTCCTACACATAGAAAATCGCTGACATTCAATCTGATGTCGTGAGAACCCACCCAAGGTCGGCGTACTTATATCTCAGTCTGGTGTGAAGTTCGTCACTGTACGGAGTTTTTTCTCCTCTCGATCCGTGAAAACAGTAAAGTCTGTTTGACTGACATGCACGCATGCTGGTAATATGGGTCTCCTCGTTCACTTACCTGTCACGGTATATAAATAGTAATTAGTGTACATCAGTAATGTCACGTGTCCCGTCGCAGCGCGTCTCTCGGGTGTTCACGTTCGTTTTAATTATGAAGTTTGCATGCTATACATAAACTGAAAAACGTTCCTGAAGTGTGAATGTCACTCGAGTCGTAAACCTAACCTGAAAAGCTTTTTCTGTCCTTTTAAACTTTTGCTACGTCAATAGGACTGAGAGTTCCCCGATGCGGCTGCAGGAACACATGAGAATCCGACTGTGCCTTAAGCAAATTGAATGACTTGCTGAGGAGCTGTATATGTAACTTGTAATGCGTTACCTGTCCCACAACATTAATACTGACATCAACTACCGCAGTGTAAACGACACGTTACTCCGTGGAAAACCCTTCACCGCCAATGACCGCCGTGAGATGGCCTTAGTTGCCTGCTCGGCGTTAAACCCAAATAACTAACAAATTCACCGCCAATGAACACACAGTGTTTTTTTTTTTTTTTTTTTTTTTTTTTAAGTTATGGTAAAATTCAGCATCCCCGAGGAACATGGACTGAAATTCAGTGGTGTCAGCAAGAGGCATGGATCCTCATGAGCCCCCGCAATATCAAAGTCGATCCTTATCTTCCTGTGGTGTGTCTGGGGTAGAATGAGTTTTAAGAAACAAATCCTGTACGTCGATACACATCAGTCGTGAAAAAAACAAAATTTCTCTACCGCATGTAGTAAAAGCAGCAAGATTACCTTCGGTGTTGACATACTAGACAGGCGTCTGGTTCCTGTGAACAAATATTTCACGTTTCCTTATTCAGCAGGATTAAGTGGCGCACTGATACGTTCTAACCAACTACTGACACGTATCATGAAACTGAAGTTGTCATTATCCCGCCATTGCCGGCTAAAACCCGCGTGATCTCCACAGCCTGAGCCCGTTCACGCCTGTGTAAATCAGTGAAAAGCCAAAGCAACAGACAGTAAAGTGTGCGTAAAATGCAAGAAAATGACCAAAGCAGATAGAAATACAAGTTGATAGCTCACATCAGTATCATGTAGCAGTCTAATGTCAGGTCAAAGAAACCAAGAGTCAAATGCCGGGCTTGTCTTTTACTCAAGTCAGAAAAAACGTGTCAGGAATAGACACTAGAAATAATTATCTTGTACCAGTTTTGTGAATAACGTAGGCCGACTAGAACTTGTTCACGAGTCCGAAATAGCTCAGGCGGTTAAACGTCGGAGCAGGAGAGCGAAGGGAATCGCCAGGTCGTGGGTTCGAATCCCGTCCCGGCCCCGGTAGGTGGACTCACAATCCAGGGTGAAAAAACGGATTTGTTCAATAGCATGTCCGTTGAAAGGTCCTGGTAAATCAAAGTGGCACAGTTGGAGTGCGCCTGAGTTGATCAGTGTTCAGGTCGTACTCCATAGGCAATAGATTTCCCTGTCCCCCATAACCCGCCCGTCAGGGCCGTCCATGATCACCTCGGTGCTGTGGACGTTAAATCCGAACTAACTAACCAGAACTTGTTGAAGGTTTGACTTGAAGAAAGCCTTCATATCAGGAAGTTTACACCGAAAGCCGTCTGTCCAAAGTGTAAAGAGGCTTAGCGAAGCTCTTTGGCCTACATTGCAACGTAAGCAGAAACGAAAGCGAGGGGAAGCAACTCTTCCGCTGACTTCCGGTTGTGAAGGACACGGCTAGTCATGGCGCGCAGATGTGACGCGTTGACGCCGATTGCCGTGTCAGCTCGTCAGTTACTGAGTGAGTGCACATGTTGCGGTAAATGTACATTCTACGGAAAACATACAAAGTCCCAAAGAAGAAAGTCATTTTGAAAAGAAAGAAAAGGATAATTACAACACAATTTATTGAAAACGTTTTTTTCTGTGCATTTTGCGCGCTTGGCAGCCACATTTTAGGGCACGTTTTCTTGTGTGTGTGTGTGTGTGTGTGTGTGTGTGTGTGTGTGTGTGTGTGTGTGTGTGTGTGTGTGTGTGTGTGTGTGTGTGTATGTATGTGTGTGTACACAAAAGACCTCAAATGGGTGACTGTCTTTACCATCCTTATGGGAAATGGGTGTGTGTAAAATTCTGGGTGCCCAAGTCAGACACCCATTTTTTTCTGAGGGTTGTTTCTGCATTGTCTTGCTTTAAGAAGTTGTAAAAAATTAAAAAAATCAGTTTTTCCCATTTCAAGGTTTTTACACGCACTTTTGTGCTTAAAATGCACTCTGCTAGTGTGTTTGAACTTGTCCTGGAGCAGTGTGTGTGTGTGTGTGCTTGAACAAAACCTGTAAAATGGGCGTGTATGTGTGACATCACCCTTCTCATCTATAAATAACTTAATAGCTGATATGGGTCGACTGCGTCGGTGAGCCGAATTGAAACGGAGAGATACGAAAGGAAGGGGTGGGGGAGGAGGGGGTGGGGGTGGGGTGGGGTGGTGGGTGGTGGGTGGTATTTTAGTTGTTTGAGGGAGTAAATTGTTTATGTTGCTACAAAATGAGGTTTGTTATTTGAGGGTGTGGTTGTTTTGTTTAAAAAAAGTGTTGTTGTGTTGTGCTTCCGGGGTGATGTGGAGGGAGGTCATGTCTAGTGACAAACTTGAGAGCCATGTATTCATTCGCCAGCGAATTAGCCTATATATATATTCGTGCGCCGGTTGCTATGAAGTGAAGTGATTGTATGAGTGCGCAGTGTGAGAGAGGACGTATAGAGTTTGGGTGAGGCTGCTGTTGTCTTCTGGATGCTCTATCGTGTCTTTGTGGGTTTTAAGAAAGCGTTTGACAGGGTGTGGCATGCAGCCCTTTAGTCCACCATGAAGCTATACAACATCAATGCCAACCTGATCAAAGTCATAGCAAACCTTTACAACAAGGCCACTAGCGCAGTCTGCTTCAACGGCAAAATAGGAAACTGGTTTAGGACTACAGTTGGAGTCAGACAAGGCTGCTTGCTCTCACCTACTCTTTTCAACATCTTCCTGGAAAGAATCATGACGGACGCTCTGAAAGATCATGAAGAAACTGTCAGCATTGGAGGCAGAACAATCACGAACTTGCGCTTTGCGGACGACATTGATGGCCTTGCAGGAACAGAGAAGGAGCTAGCTCAGCTGGTGGAAAAGCTGGATAGTACAGCCATTGCATATGGGATGGAAATCAGTGCAGAGAAGACCAAACTGATGACCAACAACGCCAGTGGCATTGGCACTGAAATCATGGTTGGAGGCCAAAAACTGGAAACAGTTAAGAAATTCAAATACTTAGGAGCCACTGTGACAGATGAGGGATCAAAACCAGAAATACTGTCCATGATTGCGCAGACAACAACAGCACTGACAAGATTGAAGACCATATGAAAGGACAGAAACATCACACTCTGCTCCAAGATCAGACTGATGCGCTCCTTGGTCATCTCAGTGTTCTTGTATGCCTGCGAGTCATGGACCCTCACAGCAGACCTAGAAAGGAGGATACAAGCCACTGAAATGAGATGTTTTCGAAGGCTGCTTGGCATCTCATACAGAGATCACATCACAAACGAGGAAGTGGGAAGCAGAATCAGGCAAGCCATCGGGCCCTATGAAGACTTATTAGCCATTGTGAGAAAACGCAAACTGAAGTGGTATGGGCATGTCACGCGTTCAGCAGGGCTTGCCAAAACAATCCTGCAAGGCACTGTGCAAGGAGGACGAAGGAGAGGAAGACAGAGGAAAAGATCTCAGAGTGGACAGGACTGAAGATGGGCGATACGCTGAGAATGGCAGAGAACAGAGAGAAATGGAGGGAGCTGGTTGTTAAGTCATCAGTGGTGCCCCAACGGTCGGCAAGACTACGGGATATAGATAGATAGATATACCTGTTGTCTTGTGTCTTTTGGTTCAACCTGTTGCTTTGTTTGTGGGTTTGTTGGTGTTATGCTTTCGTTTCGACTGCAAATCCTGTCAGATTGTATGCACAAATTGATTGAATGCAAATGACGTCACACAGTCAGTGTCGTTAGGTGCATCGTCTGCTGCAGTCGGTCGTTTAGTGCAGTATGAAGAGTGCAGGCTTGGATGGACCATTTCCGATGTAATGCTAGGTCAGAGAGAAAAAATAAAACCCCTAATGTTGCCAAAGGGTGTAATAGTAAAGTATTGTTTGTGTGAATGCTGCGCGTTTGAGGGAAGGACTGGAAAGTCGAGTGCTGAGCGAAGAGAGAAGGCGACAATGGGAAAACTATGATATCCAGCACTATTACGTTGGAATAGATGCATAACAGTTACGACACGCCTGTAAATGAAAACACTTTTAACATTAACAAAAGTTGAGTTTAAAGAGGTTTTAAAACAGTTTTAATAAAAACTGTTGCCCGACACGCTTCTAAAAACAACAGTTTTTTAGTTTTAAACCTTGTACCGCGCCATAAACGCCTCGATTGCTTCTCAGTCTTAGCTGTCCTATAGTGTGGAATGTGGGACTTGGCCAACTGGATCCATCTGGTGCACTCCAATTAATGTGTATTTGTGAGTGGTTTGATGTGCAACTCGGTGCGCGCCTCTGAAATGACCTACTGATTCCAGGGATAATTAAAATCTTTCATTCATAAGAGAGCATTCAGCAGCTCTATAAAACCAAAAGTGATGACCTCCCCCCCCCCCACACCCCCCTCCCCACCTTCACCCCACCCCTCTCCCCTCCCCCCACAACCCCACCCAAACAATCATAAGAAAATCAACCAGAGGTATGTTTAGTGAGGTATTTGTTCACTGTGTGTTGTGTCATTGTGCTTGACATTTTTAATGCAGGAAAAAGAAGGAATATACATTAAGTTGAAAAAAGAATGACAACAATCAAATAAATGTGGAAAAGAAGCATCAAATATTCAGTGAACTTTACCTTATTACCGACACCTAATTTTCTTGAGATGTTCATGCTAAAATGAATGATTTGACAAGGACACCCATTTTTACTGTAATGCCAGTTTTTGTGTGAGAGGCACCCACTTTATTGGTAGAAACCCATTTTTTCTCCATCCAGTGGCTCTGTTTCTAGAAAATGTCTATTTTATTTTAAGTTGCAGAGCTTAGTTACAAGGTGAGTTCTAAACATTCGCATCAACTCCAGAGCCCTAGAATAAATAGAAATATGGGAACCCATTTTCACATAAAATGGTAGGTAACCCACTCTGAGGCTTTTGTCTCCATGTGTGTGTGTGTGTGTGTGTGTGTGTGTGTGTGTGTGTGTGTGTGTGTGTGTGTGTGTGTGTTTTAAATTTTGGTCGTGGTTATGGCATAATAATCGAATAGTTAACAGGCCATATTTGTAAAAGCAAAAATGAATCTTTAAATGTTCGTCTTCAGAAAGAATGTTAGTTGTTCCGTTGCGGCCGTCTCATGCCGGCAAAATGAGATCGAATCATCTGGCTTTGAAAGAGACATGGTTGCTTTTTTTCTTATTGCATTTGGTTTTTGTTTATCCTTGTGGGCATCTCTTAGTTTTAAATCCGTTGGCTACAATGACCAGTCGGCTTCCCATTACACTCTCCCCACCCCCTCCTCCCCACCCCCCTCCTCCAATCATCATCCCAACCCACTCGTCCCGATTCTGTAGCTCGAAATACATAATACATGTTATCTACGGTCATCATCCTTCTGTCATATCTTGATGTATATATGTCACTCATCCGCACATGTGTCACATAATCGCCAGTGCCGACAGAAGTCAAAGGTCAGCTCGGGTCATAACTTTGCTTTACATTCACAGGTTGCACTTTTCGACCTCCTCTGTTGGAGGAGCGGAGGTGTAGACATGCAAAGAGTATCAAGGCGTAGCGGGCTCATCTTTTGTGTACATGTGTATAGAGAGACCCAGCGAAAGGTTACCGGGCCGAAGTAGGCCGCAGTGGGCCCGTGCGCGGGCCCACTGCGGCCGACTTTGGCCTGATGGGTGTTGCTTGCAAACTAGATATACTAAATCGGGGCGATCCGACGAAACGGTCGCATCACCAGTACTGTACTGTAAAGGGGCGCAACCTACTGTCTTTCTTTACTGTAAGTGGGCTATACTTTCTTTGTCTGTCAGTCTCTCTCTCTCTCTCTCTCTCTCTCTCTCTCTCTCTCTTTCCCTCCCCCCCCCCCCCCGTCCCCCCCCCCCCCCCCCCCCCCCAAGCCTGCCGATCAGTTCTAGCAGAAATATCTGAAAATGGTACCTCACTGCGTTCATTTGCAGACCAAACGCGATTTTTCGAGGATGAAACTGTTTGATCGGGCATGTAAATAAACCAAGTCAATATTGACTGGACCAGGTTTTTGCCATCAATAGCTAACTCGCTTATTTTAACCCCTTAACTGTCGGAAGACAGCGAGCACACTTAATCTCTAGACTGCCGAGGAAAACTCAACATGATCATGATCCAACTGCAAGAGGCTTAGATCCTCGAGGTATGAGCCCCCGGGGGCTAATGAGGGTCTACTGATCTCTCCCGCCGTACCTTTCTGCCAAGCTGTCTGTTTCCATCACGCACCCTCCCTTCCTCTAGTGCAAAACTTTTAAAAATCCCGAAGCTTAACATGAAAACTGTCGGGGAGCGTTCTTTTACCTTTTTAGCCCCAAGTGTGTGGAAGTATCTGCCAACTGAAATGCGGAATCTGCCCACATTGTCACGGTTCAAAGCTCATTTAAAGACTTTTCTTTTCTGTCGGGCATCACACTTTAATACTTAGCTCATCTTTAGCTAATTGTTGACTGCCTTTTATTCTGATCCTAGAAGAAGTGAATGTATAGTGTTGGGAAGAGATGGGGTGGTTTAAAGTAGTGTATAATCGTGCGTGTGTCTGGAGTGAGGTTGTGCTGTTGTGCATGCGCAGTGAGTCCAGTAAGTTGTCCTGGAGAACAGCGCTATACAAGAACTATATTATTATTATTATTATTATTATTATTATTATTATTATTATTATTATTATTATTATTATTATTATGTCTCTTGAATTATATCCAGAGGCTGAATTTTTACAATTTTCTTTTGCTATGCAGGCTACATTACAGATTAGGAGATAGCTCCACCATTTCAGTCGGGGTGATGCCAGACTAAATAGCTTGGCGCCTGACGGAGGCGCCAAGCTATTCTGGCACCACACTTGAACTATCATCGGTCAAATTTATTTCGAGCAATGGTGTATCAGGATGAAACGGGTTAATAAAGAGTTCAGAAACACAGTTTGTGTCCGCTGGCAGGCAAGGGGTTAGCACCCTCACTGTTGAAACACGAGCCGGCAACACTCCAAACGACGATAGTCATGTGGCAGAGCCCACTGGTTGGCTCGCTCGATTCAAGGGAGACAACCAGGGTGGATGCAGAGATGAGTCGTCCGTATCAGGTAGATACTGCCCTGCCCGCCAACACAAATCTCCCCGGGGCGGCCTGCCCAACAACTGTATAGTCACGTCAGGAAGACTAATACTCAGGCCAGGCTTCGCAGGCTATGACGTGTTTAGACTCTGTTTATGGGCCATCTTTCTTTCTTTTTATTATTTTTTTTTTAAAACTCATTTAGCCCGGCGCACGTATTTCCCAAATTTTGGAGGCGTCATCTAACGACTATGCACCTGTCGCAAGGGATGGATCGACCATGATAATTCAAGGGTAGTGCCAGATTAGCTTCAGGCGCCAAGCTAATCTGGCACTACCTTTGAATTATCGTGGTCGACCCATCTCCTGCTGTAGTGCGTCAGGGCTGAATGAGATAAATAGGAACTTATGTAATGTGCGTGGAACGCATATGGATCTTTCCGAGCGCAGTAATCCAATCCGCCCGGTGTAGGCAGAAGACAGCAAATCCATATCAGTTTATGTACAGCAAGACTGACGTGACGAGAGGCACGGCAAAAAAGAACGCGATCGATCATGTTGAGTTGAGCCTTACAGCGCCCACCCCAAAACCCCCCATCCCACCCACCAACTAAGACAGAAAATAAAAATAAGATATGTATCAACGACTTAGTCATACTTTGGGTGCTTAGCAACTTGTCTCTAGTCTCCGTGAAACTGAAGAATTCAGGTTGTACACACACTATGATGACGTCGAATTGCTCGTCGGTGAACAGCCGCTTGACTCAGAACGTGCCGATTCAGGACTTTGACTCGAAGGTGCCGTGTGTGTGTGTGTGTGTGGAAGGCGGGAGGGGGTTGGGGGGGGGGGTTCGGCATTGTGGTGCGGGTACTGACACATTGTTGGGGGTGAGGGGGTTGGGGTGGGTGGGAGTGTGCAAGTCTAAGTATAAAGAGCGCATCAATATCTTTCTAAGGAAGTCACATACACAAAACAAAAGCATTAAAAACAAAAAGCCTTCTTGTTCACTGACAGCCAGACGCAGAGTGATTATAGTTTTCTTTTATTGGGGGTGGGGACCGCAGGGCTCCGATAGTGCGTTTGCTTCCGAAGGCCCTAAATAAAACTGCATGGTGGATATTGTGTGAAAAGGAATAACAGAATTATAACATGCACAAAATAGGATCAGCAACAGGATAATCTACGGTGGCCGGTTACTAATGAAGATCTATACGTGCGGCAGCTCATGAGGATCTATCTATGCCTCTTGCATTGGGGTTTTGTTACGGCAATGAAACGGTTAGTGAATACAAAAGGGCGGAACGGTAAATGTTCCACGTGTTTTGGAGAACACGAAGAAAGCCAATCAATCATTTTCCTGTTATCATCACTTACTGGGTGGTCCTACATGGAACACGAACATGTTTTGATACAAAGGGTGCAAGACACAGCTGCTTTCGCCACTCTCACGTCCTTTACTTTTTATGTGGTAACCCATTTTCTGCCGAAAAATATTGAACACCACACAATTGCAAGAGGATCCTCATGAGTCCCCTGCGGGGGCTCATGAGGATCTATGCCTCTTGCTGAATCCTCTGATATCCGTCTTCCGGTGACGGCTGGGTCTTTTTTCGATGAATTTACAATAATTTCCAAAACCAATCCGCATCCACTGGCAGTGAAGGGGCACACACACACACACACACACACACACACACACACACACACACACACACACACACACACACACACACACACACGCACACATGGCACACACACACACACACACACACATGACACACACACACACACACACACACACACACACATGGCACACACACACACACACACACACATGCACACACACACACACACACACACACACACACACACACACACACACACACACACACACAAGAGTGGCACATGATGCTGTACGAGAATAGAAAATAATTGCAGGGTGTGGAATCATTTTCAGAAGCAATAACTCCGATTACTTTTCAGTAATATAACCTCAGAAAATCTATTGGCGTCAGCAACAAGTCAGTTTGCTGCAGCCATATAAATCTAGTTCATTAAATCTTGCATGTTATCAGAGGAGAAGCTAGACCATTACTGCCACATGTCCTTTTTCAACAGACGTAAAGTATCCAAAGGCATGCATTCTCATAGGCGTCCCTGCGTAAAATCGTGTTATTGCTTTTTGTTTGCCTCAACCGGTCTATAGTTTACATCCACAGTAGAGTTAATCCGTTCAGCCCCAACGCTCTACAGGAGGCGGCGGGTCGACCATGATAATTCAAGAGTAGTGCCGAATTAGCTTGGCGCCTAATGGCGCCAAGCTAATCGGGCACTGCCCTTGAATTATCATAGTCGATCTGTCTCCTGCAGCAGGTACATAGGTGTTAGGTGACACCTCCAAAATTTTGACTAATTGGCCGTGGGATTATATACGCCTGTATCCTATATCTTTTACACGCCTCAGCTTACAAATTTATGTCCTAATAAATAAATGTTTTAGTGTACGGAAATATCTCCTGTATGTCTGTTTTTCGCCATTGTAACGCACGCAGACTCGCCCACAGTCGCACGTACAGACTCTCACGCAACAGACGCATACACCGCCACTGACTCAGACGGGCGCATTCATCCGGTAAAACTCAACACACGGGCTCCCTTTCTAAAGTAACTTTATACAATATAAAAGAAAAGAAACGCTTAAATGATTACCAAAGTATACACCTTTCCCCACACCCAGCATCCACATCACATACACATCACACACTATATCCTTGCCAGGCTAGGTATTAGTTTATCACTGTCTCCAACCTGTTTGATGTTATTGCCTGGTTACGTTGGTCCTTCTCACGTCTAGGCGTGCAAGTCCTTCGTTGTACGCTTCTTCCTGTCGTCCTGTTTCTTTATCCCGGACGTCCTCGTACTCGTACCGTAGCGCAGTTCTCGCTTTGACTCGGGCCCGATCGCTTCACTCCCTGAGGGGTGATGACCTCACGTTAGGTCTGGTGACTGACGTCTCGGCGTCCGTCGCTCCCTCTTTACAAGCACTCTAAACACAACAACAAGGATCCAAAACGTAACGCTTGCTAAACACACAACATATTGGATGACATGAGAAACACTACGTAACCTGGCCGATACCAACAACTCACACGTTCATTCACACACACACGTGCTTCATAACCTGTCTACTTCCGTAACACCCCCATATCTCTGTCACTATCTTGAAACAGACTATAGCCTAACACTCTTGCTATACACTACTCTATACACTGGAAAAGACTATGCTTAACCAACCACGTACTATCTTCATAGCAACTTAGACATACACTCCTCACATTCCTTTAATTATCCATCTCGGTACATGAACTAACTCCCATTCCTTTAGTTATCCATCTCGGTAAATAACTGTAAACCAAAACACCGGTTACTTCACTGAATTCTAAACCAACATAACTGAACCAAACCGGTCAACATTATATAAACACATTACTCTTAGCAACGCATACTGTCTTTAACTAAGCAACTATCAATACTACATATATAGAAACATACCTGAATCCTAGGTTCCATAGTCTTGGAATACGGGCTAGGTATCTCAAAACACATCTGATCCCTCTGACAAGAAAGCCCGTACTACCGATTTACTGCTCTGCCAGACTGAACTTTTGCCTAGAACTCACTATAACAGAACTCACTAAACTCCCCGTGTTAACCGTTCCTTAAAGATTTCACGTGGACCACGGCCTCACGGACTATCGGCACAAAACAAACCGTTAACAAAAACCGTACCGTATATAACCTAATGTGTGAGTACTATGTACGAGCATAGAGCTTCATCACAGACATAGCAGCTGAGACATTCAAGTACATATATATATATATATATATATATATATATATATATATATATACTTACTTACTTACGCCTGTCACCCCTCCCCAGGTATAGGCCGTCGACGAGAGACCTCCAGCGACTCCTGTCCTGTTCTTCTCCTTCAATTTTACTCCAGGTGGTTCCCAGTATCTTGATGTCTGCTTGGAGGTCTCGACGCCAGGAGTTTCTCGGCCTACCTCTTTTCCTCTTTCCCTGGGGATTCCATAACAATGCCTGCCTAGTGATACTGGAAGCTGGCTTTCTCAGACTGTGACCAATCCATCCCCATCTTCTTCACCCAATTTCATTCTCTGCTGTTATCTGCTCTGTTCTCTCCCAGAGTCTGATGTTGCTGATCTTCTCTGGCCAGTGGATTTTCAAAATTCTTCTAAGGCAACTGTTTTATGAAGATCTGTACTCTGTTGACAGTGGTTTTTGTCAATCTCCAAGTCTCTGCTCCATATAGGAGAACTGCTTTTACGTTGGAGTTGAAAATCCGGACTTTGGTGTTTTGTGACAGCTCTCTGGAAATCCACACTTTTTTCAACTGGAGAAAGACTGCTCTGGCTTTACCGATTCGTGCTCTGACATCTGCATCAGTGCCACCTTTTTTTTTTGTCTAGGATGCTCCCGAGATAGGTGAAGGACTCCACCTCCTCCAACGGGGTGCCAGCAAGCAAGACTGGTTCTTCCCTGGTTGCCTCATTGTCTTTGTTTTCTGTTTGTGGATGGTGAGGCCCACTTGGGACGAGTTGTCAGCAAGCCTCGTGGTCTTGTCCTGCATTTGTTGATGCGTGTGGGACAGTAATGCCAAGTCATCTGCAAAATCGAGGTCGTCAAGATGTGTCCACAGTGTCCACTGTATTCCGCTTCTTCTCTGCTCTGTGGTCCTCTTCATGACCCAGTCTATGGCCAGTAGGAAGAGGAACGGAGACAGCAGACACCCCTGCCTGACACCGGTTCTGACCTGGAGCTCCCTGGTGAACTGCCCTTCGTGGATCACGCGACATGTCATGCCATCGTAGCTGCTCTTGATCAGGCGGACGAGCTTTGTGGGTACACCATAGTGTCGTAGGAGTTTCCACATAGTCTCTCGGTCCACGCTGTCAAATGCTTTCTCGTAATCCACAAAGTTGACGTACAGCAGGGAGTTCCACTCCAGAGACTGTTCCACGATGATGCGGAGAGTGGCGATCTGGTCTGTACATTATCAGTTTTTCCTGAATCCTGCTTGCTGGTCTCTCAGCTGGGGGTCAACGGAGCTCTTCATTCTCTCCAGGATGATCCTGTTGAAGACCTTTCCTGGTACTGACAGCAAGGTGATTCCTCTATAGTTGGAACAATTGCTGAGGTCACCTTTCTTGGGAAGCTTGATTAGGTACCCCTCCTTCCAGTCAGCCGGCATCACCTCCTCTTCCCAGATCTTTCCAAACAGTGGGTACAGCATCTCTACTGTTGTCTCTAGGTCTGCTTTCAGAGACTCCGCTGGGATGCCCTCTGGCCCTGCTGCTTTGCCGTTCTTCAAAAATGCCACTGCTCTTCTGATCTCTTCCCGGCTGGATCTGTCACAGCTGATGGGTAGGTCGGTCTCTGCTGGCTGGATGTCTGGGGGATCGGGTGGGCTGGGTCTGTTCAGTAATTCTTCAAAATACTCGGCCCATCTGTCGAGTTGGTCTGCTCTGTCTGCAATAGGCTTGCCTTCCTTGTCTTTTACTGGTCTTTCAGTATGGCCATACTTGCCCGACAATCTTCTGGTATTGTCGTAGAGCTGTTTCATGTTGCCGCTGCCTGCTGCCTTTTCTGCCTCTGCTAACAGGCTGTCTGTGTAGGCCCTCTTGTCTGCCCTGATACTCCTCTTCACCTCGCTGTTGGCTTCCGAGTATTCCTCCTGTGCCCTTGCTTTGGCTGCTCTCGTGCGACTGTTGTTGACAACTGCTTTCTTCTGCTTCCTCACTTCTATCTTCTTCAAGGTCTGTGCCGACAGCCAGTCCTTGTGATGGTGTTTCTTGAACCCTACAGTGTCTTTGCAGGTTGAGTTCAGCGCCTCTCTAACTGCCTTCCACTGCTGCTCTGTGGTGACCGCCTCCTCTTCATTTACTAGCTCCTGTAGCGCTTGAAATCGGTTGGACAGCACCAGTTTGAACTCTTCTCTCACTCCAGTCTCTCTCAGGAGGCCTACATTATAGCGCTGTCTTCTTGTTGTCTCTGTGCGGCTTTTCTTTAACTTGAGCTGTTTTCTTAAGGTGAGCAGATGGTGGTCTGAGGCGATATCTGCTCCCCTCCTCACTCGAACATCTTGAAGGGATCTTCTAAATTTCTTGCTAATGCAGATATGGTCTATTTGGTTCTCTGTAGTATGGTCAGGTGAGACTGGTTGCTTTGTGTATTCTTCTGTGTGGGAAGATGCTGCCTCCAATGACAAGTCTGTTTAGAGCACAAAAGTCTACAAACCTCTCCCCGTTCTCACTCATCTCCCCTAGTCCCTGTCTCCCCATCACCTCTTCGTATCCGGTGTTGTCCTCCCCTATTTTGGCATTAAAATCGCCGATGACGATGGTGATGTCTCGCTCCGCACATTTGTCCACGGCACTCTGGAGTCTGTCGTAGAACTCTTGTTTCTCTTCCTCGTCACTGTCATTAGTGGGCGCATAACACTGGATGACGTTCAGCTTGAGCTTTTTCTTGGTTCTAAAGGCTGCTGTGATAATTCTTAGCCCAAGAGGTTCCCAGCCCATCAGCGATCTCTGTGCCACTGGTGACAGCATGAATGCTACTCCTTCTGTATGGGGGGCATTCTCCTCTTCAGGACCTGAATACAGAATCATCTCCCCACTTAACAGCCTTTTCTGGCCAGACTGCGTCCATCTGGCTTCACTGATACCTAGCAGGGAAAGGTTGTACTTTTGCATTTCCGCTGCTATCTGGGCGGCCTTGCCGCTCTGGTACAGGGTCTTGACGTTCCATGTGCCCATGGTTGTGTCCCTGGATAGAGAGAGGCGGCTCCGTCCTGTGGCTTCCGAAGACTTCCGGCTTTCACCACAGGACGTCATAAATCTTCTGGTAGAAGAACCTTCCTCCTCCAGGAAAGGAATTACTGTTTGTCTTTTCGTCGGCCCAACCCCCTTACTAGGAGGACCAGGGTTTTCTGTCGGGGTCACCTTCCCTTAGACCATGTTGGTTCACGGCACCTTATTTCATTCGGCGCACCCCTCTCGCGAGGGACCCCCTATCCACCACCCAGGGGACGCGCCTCAACGCCATATTATGGTCCCAGCGCGAGGATATATATATATGTCTCCTACTTGTCTAAGTTTACAAAAGCTTCGTCTTACATTTTCTAGCTTACAAAACTGTCTCCTAAATGTTTTCGCTGACAAAGCTACCTACTCAATCTTTTAGCTTACAAAACTATAAGCTTGCTGAACTTCTTTAGCAAAACTAGCTCCTAAATGTTGTAGTTCACAAAACTATCTCTTTAACCCTTATCATTCTGATAGACCCATTGCTTGAAATAAATTTGACTGATAGTTCAAGGGTGGTGCCAGAATAGCTTGAACTAAAATAGTTGATCTATCTCCTAATCTGTAATTTAGCCTTCATAGGACAATAAGCAAATTTTACAAATCAGCCTCAGGATGTAATGGGTTAAAATGTTTTAGGTTCCTGGGATGTTTTAGCTCACAAAAATATCTCTTCAGTGTCTTAGTTTACAAAGGCTCAAAGCGGTCTCCTGATAATGCTGACTGTGAACTGTGTTTTTCATCTGGGTAACTGTTGTAAATTCACCATATTGTGCGGCCTATGTGTCTTAGTTTCAGTCTCGGTAAATGGCTCGTTTCTATCGCCGGTTTGCACAAATAAACAATAGACCCACACCCTCTCCAAGACGCGTAGATTCTCATAAGCCCATGCAGGTGAACAACGGGTGCACACATTTTGCTATTCATAGATCCTCATAGATCCGTCTGCAGACATAGAAGTATATGTGTCTCCATGAAAACTGGTTATGAATATCTGCGTTCCGCAAGATAGATCCTAACGACTCATAAGGAACAATGCCTCACGTGTTCGCATGCATAGTGTACATTTACGTATGTGTACCACAAGAGAAGCAGGGTAAGGGCGTTCAGTGTTATCAGTTTATGCAAACAAACAAGAGAATGAGAGACGACAAGGGCTAACCCCGCTCTGACCCTACGCAGGCAGGCAAGCAAAATAGACACCCGCGTCTCCGTGACGGCGGAATGAAACAGACTGGGGGGGGGGGGGAGTGGGGGGGGGGGAGAGGGGGCTGGAGGTGGGTTGGGAGAGGACGGGAGTTGTGGAGGGGTGAGAGGGACACCCTCACCTCAGTGACACCAAAGAGCTATACTCTTTTGTGTCGTCACTGAGGAATGAAAATAGAGTAGTATAGTGGCAGAAGGGGGGGGGGGGGTGTAAGCAAAAAGGGGGGAGGGGGGGGGGGGGGTAAGGGGCGCAGTGCACAGAAAGAGAGGGGAGAGCCGGGTGGTCAGCGCGGAAGGGAGGGATTGAAAAGGAGTAGTCACAAGGGGAGGGAGCCAAGTGGTGGTGAAGGGCTTGGGGGAGGGATGTGAGGGTGGAGTGGAAGAGCTATAGCATAATAAGGAGATGGGGAAGGTATGTTTATGGGGGGGGGGGGGGGTAACTAGGCAAGGGTATTTAGAGGGTGGGGGGGGGGGGGGGGCGCGGTGCGGGAGGTCTCAATGGATAACAGATTTCGAAAAGGTAAAGAGGGACTAGAAAGGTGCAAGTGAAGCCATATTGTTGTCGCAAGACTTGCAGGGCTGCGAAAAATTGTAAAGGGGGTGGGGTGGGGGTGGGGGCGTTGGGGGCGGGGGGAGGATCCTACTCCACCGTGAGTGTCTCGGGGGGGGGGGGGAGTGGGGGTGGGGGAGGGGGAGGGAGGTAGAAGGATTGCTAGGGGGAAGGGGAGAGTGAGGGGAGATGGGGTCTAATAGGATGGTAATGGTTGAGGAGAAGATAATGGTCTTTGTGTCAGTGTGTCGACAACGATTTTACGGGACATGTTTTTTTTTTCTTTCTTCGTTTGCGAGCATAACCCGGCCTCCCCCCCCCCCCCCCACACACACACACACATCCGCTCCCCCCTCCTCCCACGCCAAAAACACTCAGAACATGAAAACATGAATGCGTATTAGCTATGGGTTGGACCATAAATAATGCGCAACACACAAAGGAATGTTGTGGACTCTTTGCTGGGTATCATGTTTTTGGTCTGCATTGACAAAAAAAAAAAAAAAAAAAAAAAAAAAACCCTTGCCGCTAGCGCATTAGCAACAGCATTCAGCACCAAAACATCACATCATTACACACATGCCAAAACAGATACATCTTTCCCTTATCTTCAGTAGGCATAGCTCTTCATGAGCCCCAGAAGACAGCGGGAGTTCAAGATGATCTGTGCCTCTTGTTGAATATATTCAGACTTTTCTTTCTCTGACAAAGTTTCTCCGGAGATGTTCATGAATGCTTTTACCTAATCTGCAAGAAACATAGATCCTCATGAGCCCCCGCAGAGCGGGGGCTCATGAGGATCTATGTCTCTTGCTGCGCCATATTTAGACTCGTCGTTCACCGCTGCGGATGCTCGCGAGGCTTGAAATTACACTGAGACATATGTCAACACCACTTGAACTAATCGCGGTGCATTATCCAAACAAATCGGCCTGCATGGACAGACACGGAGGGTTTCTGTCAAAAATCTCTGACACGTTGTCAGCGAAAGAATGCCGCCATTGTGAAATTTGTCAAGGTCAATCGGACACGTCAAGGTCGGACTGACACCGTGTTCCCAAAGGCATGATAAAACAGGGTTGGGGGATATGTGGATAACACTCGGTATAAAAGAAATCTTTCTCCTCTCTCGCTCGCTATCGCTCTGTGTGTGTGAGTGTGTGTGTGTGTGAGTGTACATGCGTGCGCGTGTGTGGTAGAAACAACACAATTATGTGAATCACGATTATAAACGACATACATGTTTCATGAACCTGCAAAAACAGGGAACAGGAGGCGCTGACACTGCTGCTGACAAGAAATAACGGTCTGCCAAGCACACGTCTTGCAAGATGCATAGATGCGACTGCAGTGACTCATGAAAATCTATGCATCTTGCAGATGGCATGTTAGCCCATGAGAATCTGTCACTTTTGCAGAGGAACGGGATGGCTGAGAGACTGGGAAGTGATACGATAGAGATGGATAATGGTTTTGAAAAATGAGAGCGAGCAAGACTTGCTTGACAAGACGGACGAATATGTGAATGATGCGTCGCATCTCGTCCCCCCTTTGTGTGCAGGAGACATAGATGTTCATATGTTGTATAATGACAGGGGCTTCTAAGAATCTCTTGACTGACTGACAGAAATGAGCCTTCTTTCCTTCGCAGACGGAGGCAAACCATTGGGATAAGCTGACAACTGGAAAGGAAAGAAAATAGAGAAATAGAGACCACAAGATGGATGGGGAAAAAGGAAAGAAAAGAGTAGGGGAGACGGTCTGAGGGGACGGGGAAAAGGGGAGATATGAGACTCTGTTGGGGGAGGGGGGGGAATAAGGAAGGATTTGTGGGAGGGAGGGTGAGAGACCGAGAGAAGGGCGGGGAAAAGTGGTTTGAAAGGGTAGGAGACGGGCTGAAAGAGGAGGGGGGGGGGAGGGGGAAGGATACACAGGGACAGTGAGAAGGGGAGTTAGGTAGTGGAGAAAGAGGGGGGGGGGGGGGAGAGGATATGGAGGGGTAGGGAAAGGCGACGGGAGGAGGGGGGGGGGGAGGGCAGGAAAGAGACGCGACCTCCAGCGGCCACTGATCGCTCGTTGACAAAACACAGCCTTCCCCGTCGGCTTTGAAGCGCTCTTGCTACAAGCATGATTAATTGGCTATCTAGAGCCGCTCACTCGTGGAAAGAACCCCTTTGTGTGCCACAACTACAGATCAGCAGGAGTCCTCGGCTGCCACACAATGTATGTCTCCTAGACTCGCTGATCAGCGCAGCAAATCAAGCGGCAACCAATGTGCTGCTGTCATTGCTGACACTAGCTACCTACATATCTTCAAATAATTATTTATATCTGCCATTGCGGGAAACAAATAGGCCCACCGCCAACTTATGGTAGCTCCTGTAAATATCATGTACCTTTGTGTTCCACCGATAAAGTAGGCCGGCCACAGACACTGTCTAGCTGCTTGAGCACCAGCTACAGCAAAATTAGGAAGCCACTGATCATGCAGCGAAGGGGAGACGACACAGCACGGGGCTGGGCGAGGATTGGGGGAAGGGGGGGGGGGGAGTAGGGAGTGAGAGAGAGAGAGAGAGAGAGAGAGAGAGAGAGAGAGAGAGTAGGAGAGGTTATAAGGGGAGAGGGAGGGGTTGGAGAGCCCTTCAGCATGGGATGGAAGACACTGGGGCCTAGTATGCAAAGCTGCGCGGGCCCACTGCAGCCCTCGTGGGCCCGAAGACGTTTTTGTTACTGGGGGGGGGGGGGGGGGGGATTCAAACAAACCTCTCTGGGGAGATTGTGATAATATGGGAAGATGAAACGAGAGGATAAAATGTTAGGGTGGGAGTGGACAGGTACTGGGGGAGGTACTGGGAAGGTGGAGGGGTTGGAGGGGAACAAAAGGAGAGGAGATGAAATACATGTATCTTTGACAGTAATCAAGAGAAGTCTGCTCCCAAAAAACTTTTATTACAATGTTTATGTAGAGGGGTGGAGGTGAAAGGACATAATTCATGATTTACATCTTGAAGCAGGCCAGCGAATAGGAACCAGGCAAAAAAGGACGGGCTTGTCCGTTGAAAGGTCCTGGTAAATCAAAGTGCCACAGTTGCAGTGCGCCTGAATTGATCAGTGGTGACGTCGTACTCCATGGGAAATACGAGATTTCCCTGTCCCCTATAAACCCGCCCGTCAAGGCCGTCCATTATCACTTCGGTGCCGTGGACGTTAAACACCGAACTAACCAACTAACCAAGAATAGGAAATCCTCTCACGGAATGAAGTGGGTTTTAAACTGGAGATAAGACAGTGTCGCGATAGAGAGACAGCAAACATGGGATGTAGAAGTAGACACTGCTGATAAAATAAATGTGCTAAGTGGACGTGTGCAAGAAGCATAGATTCTGATTAGGCCCCGCAACTAAACAGGCTTATGAGACTCTATACTTGCAGAAAATAATAAGAAAAGTTGTCGCGACAAGAATAGTGACAGAAGATTTGAAGTAAAAGCAAAAAGGAAAACGGGACTTTGAAAATGTGTGAGGCTCGTTGTGTGTGTGTGTGTGTGTGTGTGTGTGTGTGTGTGTGTGTGTGTGTGTGTGTGTGTGTGTGTGTGCCGGTGTGTGTGTGTGTGTGTGTGTGTGTGTGTGTGTGTGTGTGTGTGAGTGTGTGAAAAGTTTCTAAAGAGTTGTAACGTTATATAAATAAGAGCCAATTACGCCACTGGGATGCATTTTGTTGAGTTAAATGTTTACAATTTCAATGTGTATATAATACCAATTTATGCATACATTCTATTGTTTCTGTTATTTTTATACTTTAATGAACGTGTAAAACAAACATGTGAGAGTGTGTATGTGCACAGATGAGGTAATGTTTTACGTCGCAATTTGATTGTTTCAGTCATTATTCCGAGAGAGAGAGAGAGAGAGAGAGAGAGAGAGAGAGAGAGAGAGAGAGAGAGAGAGAGAGAGAGAGAGAGAGAGAGGAGAGAGAGAGAGAGAGAGAGAGAGAGGAGAGAGAGAGAGAGAGAGAGAGAGAGAGAGAGAGAGAGAGACTCCTCAAAGCAGCCAAAGAAATTCAGAAAGGGAGCCCCCGGGAGAAATCATTATTGCTGGAAGATGACAAAGACCATCTAAAGCCAAGGCTAGAATCAGGCTATCAGGGAAAGCACACACTGCGGGACAATCATCCTCAATTTATTTCTCTGGGGTCCATTCGGGTTTGCTGGCGGTCCTTGGGGTCAATTTCCCTATGACTCCATCACATTCTGCCGCAGACACCATAGCCTCTTACGTAGCATGTCATGTTACACTGCACAGTCTTCTCGTGAATTGCCATGGAAGAGGTTAGAGTTAAAGAAACGGGAGGTAATTGTGGGGGGGGGGGGGGGGTGGGGGGGGGGTGGGGGTGGGGGGGAATAGCTTGTTAATTTGAATTAACGCGACACGTTATGGTGACTCCTCTTTCCTTGATCGAGGGGGTGAAAATTAAAGTGGCTCAATAACGATTCGAAGTGAACGTCTTTCTTCTGCAAGAGGCATAGATCCGGATGAGCCCCGCAGGGGGCTCACGAGGACCTATGCCTCTTGCAGAAACGAAATCTTTGTTTGATCAATCTTTCCCGCCTCCCTTGACTATTATTCTCTGCTCGTGTTTGTAAAGCTTTGCACGCTGACGGCGATTTCCTACAGGATTAACCGGCAAAGTCGGTGACTCACAGTGAGTGTTTGTGATATTTTTGTCCTAACCAGTAGAAATATTTACATATTTAATAGTTTCATTGACGATAATACTGAATAATATCACCTATTATTGGGTTATTATTGGCTCAGAAATATACTGATTGAATAACATCTACACTGTTGCAAACGTTGTTACTGACTGCAAATGTTGCAGATATTGAGTAGCTATATTCATCATAGTAATGAAAGTCATCATTTCGAGGCTTTCTTATTACCATTCGAGAAATTAAATTGATGGCAGAGACTGGCCTTATCCTAGCAAATTGTCAGTCTGAATGGCCATAACACAAGTCGTCGTTGCAGATGTCTTGAGCATTGCCAAAGGGCACATAGCGATCTCAGTGGGATTGACGTCATCGCTAGTTTGACTGTCAAGTCAAACTGGCGAAGACGTCAATCAGACTGATGACGATCAGTGCCTCGTGTTGCTGTCAGGAAATATCGACAGGAGGATCCATGATCAGTTTTCTTCTTTCTGTTTCTTTTTCTTGCATATTTATATTCTTTTTTTGTGAGACCCTGGTCTGCACGAACTGGTTGTCCCCCGCGAATCGAGGGAGACAACCAGTGTGGCTCATGTCTGACAATACATTGAAACCTGCGTACTGCCTAAAGAACAGGACAAACGTGGCCGCTGTTTGGTCAGGTGACCGTTTGTAGGGTTTTTTTATATAATAAAAGTGAAGGGGAAGTATTAGTACTGCTTTGGTGGTTGCAATACACAGATGCCCACTACATACAGGTGGCCGCTACAACAGTTTTTGCCGGTTCTTTCCCGCAAGAATCAGACGCATTTACCACAACTGAAAAAGGAAGGGGTGGGTGGGTGTGGAACGAGTGAGTGCCATGGGGGTGCGTGGTGTTTTCTTTTTTCCCTCATACCAACACCCTGCGGCGATGTAGGAATGAGAGACAGATTAGTTTCAAGTGGCTCTTCCGCCAGTGTACCAGTCACAGGATAAACCCCCGCTGATTCATCCTTCTAAGGCTATAGATATACATATGCCTGGGTCGATCCGTCAATGAGCGAGACGCTTAGATTCCAGAGCCAGAAAAAAAAAGAAAAAAGCTTCGCCGCACATCGCGAGACATAGGTGTCCCACACTCGTATTGTACATCTATGCTGATTTCCAAGCATTCAGTCCATTATAGTAAGAGGCATAGATTCACATGAGCCCATGCATCTGCATGGGCGCATGAGAATCTATGCCCTTTGTGGAATGGAAAGAGCTGGGTAGGGATATCCGTCTCCCCTTCTATCAATCTTGATCTTTCACAAGTCCCCCAGCTACCCCCCCACCCCCCCCCCCCCCCCCCCCCTCCCCCCCCACCCCCCCAGCATTTCTTCATCTCCCCTCTCTCTATACCCTCACTCTTCTTCTCTCTCTCCCCCCCCCCCTCCTCCCTAAACTTTATTCTCCTCCTTTTCCCGTCAGAAGTGTTTCCTCGCTGTTTCTCCAAACAAACCAGCGTGCCATCTTGCAGCCAACACCCAGTAAACCCTACCTGAGTAAACACAGATGTAAAAGGAGCCATAAACGAAAAGGTTGTGCTACGCAAGAGGAAGTATTGTCGTCATTTTTTAATATTAGTAAAACACGCTCAGGTCCGACACACTACAAGCAGATATGATCGACGATGATAGTTCAAGGGTGTTGCCGGAACAGCTTGACGCCTCTGGGCGCTAAGCTATTCTGGCACCACCTTTGAACTACCATGGTCGAACTGTCTCTCGTAGTCTTTAGAGAAGAACTTTCAGTTTTAGGAATAACAACCCTAGGGCTCAGAGTGTTATAATGAAAGGACGAATGATGAATACAATATTCCTATCAGATCATCGGTATCACCATCACTGGACAGTAAAAGTTTAACATCTGTGTACTTTGCAGATAGAAGAAGTTCACTATGGCATGTAAATCCGCCACACATAACCTCATTTACATCTTGCAGGTGGAGGGTGTTTCACTGCGTGATTGAAGATTACTGCGTTCATTGTTGGATTGACTATATAGCCAAGGCACGAAGTGTCTGAATCGTTTACCAGCCAAACAAACAAATATTTTGCCATACTTGAAGCTTTTTATGTTCCCTTTCCCCACTGTCAAGTGCATTTCTCGTGAAGTCAGTCTCTCACGCTGAGTAGACGGGAGCACATTTCAGTGTTAACATTGAAGAAAATTCTTCCGTCTTTAAAAAGAATAAAATGACACGGTCTAAATTTCCATGTGGGTGTTGGCTAAAATTGAGTTCAGGAGACAGATCGGTCATTTTAGTTTCATTCCAATGGTAGTAACAAGTCATTCTGATACCCTTAGACTATTATAGTGGATCCATATCTAAATGTCGGAGCTGAAATCTATGTTCATTAGCTTGCAGAAAATATCTCCCCATACTGAGGAAGGTCACTATTTCACACTCGAACAGTAGTGCTTCGGTTGACCGAATGACAGTCCGACTTGTCAGCGAGGGTCTCTCTCTCTCTCTCTCTCTCTCTCTCTCTCTCTCTCTCAAAGTTATCTCTTTGATCCTCGCTCTTCCTTGTACTATACACGAGTGTTTGTGTGTGTATGGCTGCGGGGGCTAGTGATTATCTACACTTATTGCAGATGGAATGCCAGGTCTGGCTGAGAGCAGAGTTGAGGAAGGGGGAGAAGGGGTGGGGGGAGGATGTTTCAGTCTTCGATTCAGCCACATTGGTTGTCTCTCTCGACTGATTTGCTACCGCTGAAAGCGGTAGCAAATCTAGAGTGACAACCAGTGTGAGATTCAGCCTCTCCTGGGAATCAATATTGATTTGATGGGGCCGTGCATCTCTTAGAGTAGGGAACATGAGGAACTGTGTCTTTTGCGGCAGCTTGAAAGTTTTCACTTTTGCCTGCACGGTTACTCTGGAAGCGGCTAGGGCTTTCTCTGTCTAATCTTTCGCGGCTGGCAACATAAATTCACATTCCTGCCTGTTCAGACGGTGTTTAGGTGGGCACCCTTCCTGCCATGACTGAATCCCACGCAGGTCGTTGCAGTGAACTCCTAAATACCTCCTTCGCTTCAGTCATACTTATAAGAGAGAGAGAGAGAGAGAGAGAGGAGAGAGAGAGAGGAGAGAGAGAGAGAGAGAGAGAGGAGAGAGAGAGAGAGAGAGAGAGAGAGAGAGAGCCCGGCTGATCTGACACTCACGCGAACAGTTTTTATCATGTTAAATATCATGCTAAATATAGAGAATCATGCTAAATATAGAGATAAATATATGCTTCAAAATTATTTCATTTTTGTACAATGATTAAAAAAACTAATTACATTTAGTTAAAGACATGTATTTGTAGGCTATTTTGGTATATGCAAGGAGATTTGTTTATTATAAATATGACAAATCTTATAATTATATCCTCACAATAGTAACTGTAATGTAAAGAAGGCATGCGTGGGTTTAATTTGTCTTTATCAAGTCACTTTAATCTTGGACAGTAAGCGGCATAGATTTTCAGAGTCTGGTTCGAACCCACCGCCCTCCCCAGCACACACACACACACACACACACACACACACACACACACACACACACACACACACACACACACACACACACAAACACACACACACACACACACACACACACACACACACACACACACACACACACACACACACATTGTACGTGAGACACTCTCTCTAGCTGAAAGCTACCAAACAAAGCGTTCTACTACTCAGACTGAGTCAAGTGATCAATAAATTCCCCCCCCCCCCGCCCCCCCCCCCCACCCGGCCACCCCCACCCCGCCCCAATCCTGCCTCACCCCTAACCCCATCAACCAAAAAAAAAAAAAAAGAAGAAGCAACTAACAAGCAAGAAAGCAACCAATTAAGCAGCTAAGTAACTCACTCACCCACTAACTAAACTCGCAATGGATAAATAGTACAGCATTAGGCGGGTTGGGACGAGGAACTTTCAGCTATTGCACTTTGCCGAGTACAATCCAGCTGCAAGGGGCTTAGATTAACCCTTTTCATCCTGATACACCCATTGCGTGAAATACATTAAATTTTGTCTATGATAGCTCAAGGGTGGTGCCAGAATAGCTTGGCGCCTAAGGCTGACTTCTGGGACAGATTCAGCAAGTGTTCCCGTGAGGGAAAAAAAAATCAGCTATCACAAACTGTGCAGCTATTCCCTGGCACTGCCTGTGTAAACTTCGTAGTTTCTGTGCATCCATGTACAATGTGACTGCAATACGTGAGCACATCGCGCTGCGCGAAGCGAGACGGCGATAGAAAGTGTGTCAAGTGCAGCTGGCCCAGATGAAAGGGAGGAAGGAGACAATGAGGTAAGATGAATGCTCATTTAGTACATCAGCCAGGCCGTTTCCAGTACCAAGACGCATAGATTCTCATGTGCCCCTGCACCTCTTGCTCAGTGACGGAAAAGCATTCACAGGGCGGCCTATGCCACTTCATACAAGTCAGCGCCACATTTTGGATCTGCAAGACGTAGTTTAAATATTAGATCTATCTTTGCTAGGCGGGCCCCACTTGTTGAGGGACATGACAAGATCTGTGTCTGCTTGAGTGATGGTTGCTGCAAGGATGTACATGTTTAATTAAACTGTGGTTGTAGTGGTCATGTTCGTACACTTTTGTTGTATATTTGTTGCAGTGTGTGAGTGAATGCGTGTGATTCACGTGAGCGTGCTTGTTGGGTTCAGTTCGCGGCTACATTCTGCGCATTGAGTTATATTATAAATATGAGAAATGCGCCATATAAATGCTATGCATTATATATTTTCAACTCTTCGTGCTTCATTCACAACGCTGCCTGCCCCCCCCACCCCCCCCCCAACTTCCTGCCCACACACACACACAATCCCCGGCACACCACTGCACCACCTTCTAACCCTCAAACCGACCCATACTCTTCCTTGAATTACAGCTAATTTTTCACAACTCTTGAACTGTCGTGGTCAATCCTGTTAACCCTTTTAACCCCAAGGTCGTATTCTCAAATTTTGGATGTTGCCTAATGACTATGTACCAGTTGTATCATGGTCAATCCATCTCTTGCTGTAGGGCGCTGGGGTTAAATGGGATAATGAGTTAATTTTTTTTAAAACTGTCTTTTTCTTTCAGGTCAAAGGGAAAATCCAGAAGAACCTACATGACATCTCCTCTTTACCCCACTAACACGACAGCACCACCAGTGAGTATAAAGCCATACATTAACAGTTTGTTGAGGTGATTCCTGCGTGGATCACCTGGACAAAAAGCTTGACCAACAGCCAGAGCCGACAGTCAGAGGTATCGCCTGTGTCAGCCTCCTGCCTTTAATCCTTTGGCTGTCTTACTTACTTTTACTTACGCCTGTCACCCCTACCAGGGTATAGGCCGTCGACGAGAGACCTCCAGCGACTCCTGTCCTGTGCTTTTCCTTCGATTTTACTCCAGGTGGTTCCCAGTCTCTTGATGTCTGCTTGGAGGTCTCGACGCCAGGTTTCTCTCGGCCTGCCTCTTTTCCTCTTTCCCTGGGGTTTCCATGACAATGCCTGCCTAGTGATACTGGAAACTGGCTTTCTCAGACTGTGACCAATCCATCCCCATCTTCTTCGTCCAATTTCATTCTCTGCTGTTATCTGCTCTGTTCTCTCCCAGAGTCTGACGTTGTTGATCTTCTCTGGCCAGTGGATTTTCAAAATTCTTCTAAGGCAACTGTTCATGAAGGTCTGTACTCTGTTGACTGTGGTTTTTTGTCAATCTCCAAGTCTCTGCTCCATATAGGAGAACTGCTTTTACATTGGAGTTGAAAATCCGGACTTTGGTGTGTTGTGACAGCTCTCTGGAACTCCACACTTTTTTCAACTGGAGAAAGGCTGCTCTGGCTTTACCGATTCGTGCTCTGACATCTGCATCAGTGCCGCCTTTTTTGTCTATGATGCTCCCGAGATAGGTGAAGGACTCCACCTCCTCCAACGGGGTGCCAGCAAGCAAGACTGGTTCTTCCCTGGTTGCGTTCAGCCTCATTGTCTTTGTTTTCTGTTTGTGAATGGTGAGGCCCACTTGGGACGAGATGTCAGCAAGCCTCGTGGTCTTGTCCTGCATTTGTTGATGAGTGTGGGACAGTAATGCCAAGTCGTCTGCAAAATCGAGGTCGTCAAGCTGTGTCCACAGTGTCCACTGTATTCCACTTCGTCTGTGCTCTGTGGTCATCTTCATGACCCAGTCTATGGCCAGTAGGAAGAGGAACGGAGACAGCAGACACCCCTGCCTGACACCAGTTCTGACCTGGAGCTCCCTGGTGAACTGCCCTTCGTGGATCACGCGACATGTCATGCCATCGTAGCTGCTCTTGATCAGGCGGACGAGCTTTGTGGGTACACCGTAGTGTCGTAGGAGTTTCCACAGAGTCTCTCGGTCCACGCTGTCAAATGCTTTCTCATAATCCACAAAGTTGACGTACAGCGGGGAGCTCCACTCCAGAGACTGTTCCACGATGATGCGGAGAGTGGCGATCTGGTCTGTACATGATCGGTTCTTCCTGAATCCTGCTTGCTGGTCTCTCAGCTGGGGGTCAACGGAGCTCTTCATTCTCTCCAGGATGATCCTGTTGAAGACCTTTCCTGGTACTGACAGCAAGGTGATTCCTCTGTAGTTGGAACACTTGCTGAGGTCGCCTTTCTTGGGAAGCTTGATTAGGTACCCCTCCTTCCAGTCAGCCGGCATCACCTCCTCTTCCCAGATCTTTCCAAACAGTGGGTACAGCATCTCAACTGTTGTCTCTAGGTCTGCTTTCAGAGACTCCGCTGGGATGCCATCTGGCCCTGCTGCTTTGCCGTTCTTCAAAAATGCCACTGCTCTTCTGATCTCTTCCCGGCTGGGTCTGTCACAGCTGATGGGTAGGTCGGTCTCTGCCGGCTGGATGTCTGGGGGGGTCGGGTGGGCTAGGTCTGTTCAGTAACTCTTCAAAATACTCGGCCCATCTGTCGAGTTGGTCTGCTCTGTCTGCAATAGGCTTGCCTTCTTTGTCTTTTACTGGTCTTTCTGTATGGCCATACTTGCCCGACAATCTTCTGGTAATGTCGTAGAGCTGTTTCATGTTGCCGCTGCCTGCTGCCTTTTCTGCCTCTGCTGCCAGGCTGTCTGTGTAGGCCCTCTTGTCTGCCCTGATACTCCTCTTCACCTCGCGGTTGGCTTCCGAGTATTCCTCCTGTGCCCTTACTTTGGCTGCTCTCGTGCGACTGTTGTTGACAACTGCTTTCTTCTGCTTCCTCACTTCTATCTTCTTCAAGGTCTGTGCCGACAGCCAGTCCTTGTGATGGTGTTTCCTGAACCCTACAGTGTCTTTGCAGGTTGAGTTCAGCGCCTCTCTAACTGCCTTCCACTGCTGCTCTGTGGTGACCGCCTCCTCTTCATTTACTAGCTCCTGTAGCGCTTGAAACCGGTTGGACAGCACCAGTTTGAACTCTTCTCTAACTCCAGTTTCTCTCAGGAGGCCTACATTATAGCGCTGTCTTCTTGTTGTCTCTGTGCGGCTTTTCTTTAGCTTGAGCTTCATTCTTAAGGTAAGCAGATGGTGGTCTGAGGCGACATCTGCTCCCCTCCTCACTCGAACATCTTGAAGGGATCTTCTAAATTTCTTGCTAATGCAGATATGGTCTATTTGGTTCTCTGTTGTATGGTCAGGTGAGACCCAAGTTGCTTTGTGTATTCTTCTGTGTGGGAAGATGCTGCCTCCAATGACAAGTCGGTTTAGAGCACAAAAGTCTACAAACCTCTCCCCGTTCTCACTCATCTCCGAGCCTAGTCCCTGTCTCCCCATCACCTCTTCGTATCCGGTGTTGTCCTCCCCTATTTTGGCATTAAAATCGCCCATGACGATGGTGATGTCTCGCTCCGCACATTTGTCCACGGCACTCTGGAGTCGGTCGTAGAACTCTTGTTTCTCTTCCTCGTCACTGTCATTAGTGGGCGCATAACACTGGATGACGTTCAGCTTGAGCTTTTTCTTGGTTCTAAAGGCTGCTGTGATAATTCTTGGCCCAAGAGGTTCCCAGCCCATCAGCGCTCTCTGTGCCACTGGTGACAGCATGAATGCTACACCTTCTGTATGGGGGCATTCTCCTCTTCATGACCTGAATACAGAATCATCTCCCCACTTAACAGCCTTTTCTGGCCAGAATGCGTCCATCTGGCTTCACTGATACCTAGCAAGGGAAAGGTTGTACTTTTGCATTTCCGCTGCTATCTGGGCGGCCTTGCCGCTCTGGTACATGGTCTTGACGTTCCATGTGCCCATGGTTGTGTCCCTGGATAGAGAGAGGCGGCTCGGTCCTGTGGCTTCCGAAGACTTCCGGCTTTCACCACAGGACGTCATAAGTCTTCTGTAGAAGAACCTTCCTCCTCCAGGAAAGGAATTACTGTTAGTCTTTTCGTCGGCGTTTTTGTAGCTATTTCCTTTATTTGCAGGGTGGGGAAGCTACCCCCCCCCCACGCCCAACCCCCTTACTAGGAGGACCAGGGGTTTTCTGTCGGGGTCTCCTTCCCTTAGATCATGTTGGTTCAGGGCACCTTATTTCATTTGGTGCACCCCTCTCGCGAGGGACCCCCTATCCGCCACCCAGGGGACGCGCCTCAACGCCATATGGTCCCAGCGCGAGGTCGGTAGCACATTATCAAGAGCCAATTGAGGGTTCATCCTGCGTAGCTGACTTGGTCTGAAAGTACAGGTACCATAATTGTGGAAGCTTTGTACACTAGTGATTTGGTAATGGTAAAATAATGATAGTCATATAAATATATTTCTGATAACACTTTGAGATAATTTTCATGAAATCTAGGATCGAACCATGTACCTGGTGCATTCATGGCAGGCACCATACTGCCCCAGGACAACAAATACTCAAATGGATTGTATAGTATTAATTTAAGTTCAAATCTATAAATTAAGTCTCAGCACACTACAGCAGGTGGATCAACCATGATAATTCAAGGGTAGTGTCAGATTAGCTTGGTGCCGTGAGGCACCAAGTTAATCTGGCACTACCCTTGAATTATCATGGTCGGTCCATCTCCCGCACATGGTACATATTGTGACCTTGAGGTTAAATGGGCTAAACTGCTTTCACTTCCAGAACCGAACAAGGGATGTGATAAAGGAAGATCTACGTGTACCAAGAGCAATGGCATGTTTACCAACACTGGACCGAACACTTTCCCTGCAGGACCTCACACTTTCCACGGACAATGAGGGTGAAGTATGGGTGGATCACGAATCATTCATCAGACTCTTGAGAAACAAGCTCCAACCCAGCGACAAAGAAGTCAGAAGAGATAACATCAAAAGATACTTTAAAAATGTCAGTGGTGGCAGTGCAATCAAAACAAGGAAGGGCTTGGTGAACTGGCATGGTGGCACTTGTGTTGTGGTGGACTGCGTCCGTTTCTCTGCACTTTTGGGTTTCATCTTTGCGTTTGAGGATTCCTTCAGTGTGTGCAAAAGTGCTGTGAGGGAGATTGCGGCTTGCGTTCTGCTGAGAGGGCCCGAGAAAAATCTGTGTTCCTACGCCACTACACCACAAATGGAGTCCCCCGGTGGTTCTTGGTTTGAAAAATGCTACTGAAGACGTGCGCAGCAAGACAGATCCTCAAGAGCCCCCTTTTGCTGGAACAGGGATTCTGCTGTTATGTGGTAAAAACCAATGTGTCCATTTTTGAGAAACGTGAGATTCTCATTGTATAACAATGAGAATCTCACTTTGCTCAAAAATGGACAAACTAGCTTTTGCCACATGACAATGAGAATCACTTTTCTAAAAAATGGACAAACTAGCTTTAGCCACATAACAATGAGAATCTAATTTTTCTCAAAAATGGACAAACTGGCTTTTGCCACATAAGAATCTCACTTTTCTCAAAAATGGACATACTGGCTCTTGCCACATAAGAGCAGAATTTATGATGGTCTTTATCTCATTCGAGACGTGCCGCCTTAAGCTGCGTATTCGAGGTGACAGGTCTCGAATGAGTTAACCCCTTTGTGCAAGCAGCCACTGGTCCGTGGTTAAGGTGCCTGCCACCAGTGCCTAGGGTGCGAGGTTCGAGACCGTATTGTGTGTGATATTGCAAACGATTCGCCTGTTCATGCCCGGGAGAAGGGCAATTTAAATGAAAGGCATCGTGTGTGTGTGTGTGTGTGTGTGTGTGTGTGTGTGTGTGTGTGTGTGTGTGTGTGTGTGTGTGTGTGTGTGTGTGTGTGTGAATACGAACTATGTAACTTGTGAGTAGCATTTTATTCAGTGCACATAGATATAGATCGCCTTGTAGACAGTGTATCCTGTCTTGTCATTTCAAGTATTATTATTTATTCTATGCACAAATAAAACTCTTGAGTTAGATGGCTTTCCACAGTGGTATACCAATGAATCAAAATGTATTATGTACACTATGATTCAGTAGTTCTCAGTTAAACCGCTTGCCATGGAAGGCAGGTTGAAGAGTGAAAAAATGGACTGGAAAGGGGGTTTGGAATTGGGTTTGTGACGATAACCTTTCGCACTTCAGCGAGAGACACAAGGATAATTATTATGTGTGCTTTGCTTATCTTAAAGCTAAGCTGCACGAAGCTGTGTTTTGGATAGTCTGTAAATCACACACTAAAGGAACATTTGCAAGAGGCACAGATCCTCATGAGCCCCCGCAGGTTGTGGGGGCTGATGAGGATCTATACCTCTTGCTGGTATTATTTATGTCTTTTTTTTTTTTTCGTCTGTTGAGGTAAAAGGGTGTTATGATGTAAACGAGGGAAGGTGATAGGTTTCGCGAGGCGTAGGATAATAACCGCCGCCTTAAAACAGAAAGATTGCGAGATGTCTGGGTTGAAATTTGGATCTCTCTCTCCATCTCTCCTCCCCCCTTCCCCCCCCCTTCCCCCCCCTCCCCCCCCCCCGGCCCTTCAGTCTTTCAGTCGCTCTCTGGCTTGGGGTGGGAGAGGGGGGTGGGGTGGGGGGAGTGTTATGCCAGCATAGAGTGCATTTTACTGGTACACTGTTGCTACTCACAGAAAATTGCGCCCCCCCCCCCCACCCTCTTACACACACACACACACACACACACACACACACACACACACACACACACACACACACACACACACACCACTCCCCACCCACGCACATGAAAAGTTCCTCTGTGGACAGTCGCGATGTCTGCTTCACGTAAGAGCCGATGAGCTGTTGATTTGCTTTCAGCCACGTAGGAAACGACAGGACCGCATACGGTTGGCGCCCCCCCCCCCCCCCCCCCCTCCCCGTGCATATGCCTGTCTCACTTTTATCTTTGATTTTGTCACACCATAGGACTATAGGGAGTTGATCTGGTCATGCCCAATAGTAATACCAACGACGTTTACGTGCAGTACAATATGTTTTTCAGTGTTTCTTTGCACACACCGCGCACGCACGCACGCCGCACGCATGAACTGAAAAAGAGAGAGAGAGAGAGAGAGAGAGCAGCACTGACTAGCCGACTACAGTAACCACCCCCAAAAACCTCAGTACATGTATATCCGTCACCTCAGTGCCGCCAAAGACACAACATGGTGGTGTGTCGACGGACACAATCACACTGCAATCACCAAAGCCCTGCCCCCCCCCCCTCCCCCTCCGGCCTCCCCCCCCCCCAAACACACACACACACATACCTAGTCCACAGCTTAATCCTGGCGTGGCGGGGCAATTCAGACTGTCGGTGTCAGTCGACGCCGCGCTGAATATTCTGTGGCAAAGGATGATTGATGAAGCTAAATGACTCGATCAATAACAGGCTAACACAGCCTATCTTCCGCACGATCCCTAATCGCAAACAGTAAACAACGACTGGTCATCGGGCCGACGTCACCCTCCGTTATCCCGCGCACCGCGGTGAACGTCGGCCCCGGGGACTCAGTTTTGTGACATGGGGTCAGCTGCATGAGCGAGCTTAGTCCTGCACCAGCCACTGAGCAAGGTGCGCCGCAATAGCGGCGCACCTTGCTCAGTGCCGGCTGGTGCAGGACTAAGCTCGCTCACGCAACTGGCCCCTGGTTACGCCACATACACTGACTACACAGCTGCGCAGCAAAACATACGACATGCAATCACTCGCTGACGTCTTCTTCATGAGTCGCAATATTCCCTTGGGCTGTCGGTAACGGTTTTTGTCGCGATCGCACTCCTTACAGGAATCATCACGACAAAAACCGCGAAGCGGTTGAACCGATTCTCTTTCTATAATAGCGAAATTAACTCTCACGAGGTCGCAGTCAAATCTTTCACTTGCTGTTGGCATAGATCCTCATGACCGACTAAGATACTAATATTATGTCAGTGGACAGAAACTCTCGTCAGTGAGCCGCGGCAGGGGCTCGTGATGGTTTATGCCCATTACGGTCATAAGGACTACAGAACCAAGTTTTCCTTCTTTTTTTTTTTTTCTCATTTATTTATTTATTTATTAGACGCGATAAACGAACATTCAAAGCAAAAAAGGCGATAGATTTGCCCAATTTTCGGTCTTCTACACTTCCTTTGAGGTTGCGTGTACTAAATATTGCTTGTTAGACGTCAATTTGTTTTTGTATCTAATATTTCTTTTTTCCATGTTCAGAAACAGTGTTAACTCATTCGAGACGCGCCGCCTCCGGATACGCGGCATAAGCCGCATATCCGGAGGCGGCACGTCTCGAATGAGTTAATAAACATTTACTGCATTCACAACAAAAATTACATTAAGCCTGCCCAGCAGAGTACAATGTATCCCGATGTCCTCATTGTAGCGCGTGGCGTGCTGCACGTGTCCCCCAACATGTGCACGTGCAGAGCAGACTGATATGTCTGGCATCACTGCCCTTGAGTGACGGGAGACACAGAGGAGCCTGGGGGATGCTGGAGATGGGATGGCCGGGTCGGGGGGGGGGGGGGGGGAGGCCAAAGTATTTACATCAGCAGCACAGGATTGGATTGGCTAGAGGAAGGCGTCGTCACGGTGTGTATCAATGCCTAGTGTTTATTTCTTTTCTAGTCACTGTCAAACAAACAAGTGGAAGCGACTTTGGTAACAATGTCAGCCGTCTTAATCAAATTTCAAATATAAATGATTTGAATTTAAAAAAAAGCAAAAAAACCCCCAAAACTTCAGTAGCTCGCTTGAGATTGCCCTTAGCACCACGTGAATGTTCTGTGTTTATGTATAGCGTGTGAGTAAATGTGCTTGATTCACGTGAGCGTGTTTGTTGGGTTCAGTTTGCGGGCGGCACTTTGAGCCGATTTTCAATTGGGATAAAAAGCCTATTTAATGCGCTGATTTATTTATTTATTATTATAAGCGCATCCCCCCTCAACTCCCCCCCCCCCTCTTTCCGACGCCCCCCCCCCTCCCCCTCTCCCCCCCCCCACCGTAATCCCTCACCCCTACCCGGCCTACAACAACAGCAAAACATGTACACAAACACCTAAACACGCAAGCAAGCAAGCACGCACGCATGCACGCCGCGGCCGTCCGCTCTAAACGGCATAGGGACTGAGTGTGCACAAAACCCCAATACTCATCGGGCCTACGTCGGCCGCCGTCGTCCCGTGCGCGGGCTAACGACGGCCGACGTCGTCCCGATGGCCCTTGCGCACTGGGAATGTACCACCTCGAAGGTTGTGATCCGACACGTCGGCAGCTGGGGTCTCTCTCTCTCTCTCTTTCTCTCTCACCCCCCCCCCCCTCCACCCCCTCCAACGAGTTTTCTTTACCAAGCGCTGTATGAACTTTCATGAGGTGGGGCCATGAACACATGTGTCTGCATTCTACTCCTGATTTACCCTCGTATGTATCAGTCTCGCGCTGAAATTCCAAAGCACTCCCTCCGTCTGAAGTGCATACATGTAAATAGTAAATAAATTTATGCAGGAGATATCGATTCTCATGAGCCCCTGCAACTGCATGAGAATCTATGCCTTTTGCCCATGGCAAAATGTAACACAGGCGTGCCTATATATGGTGAATTGGATACTCACTGTTTTACTATTACTGTACCCACCCTCTCTGTAAGAAAAAAACCCATAGATATTTCTGAGCTCACGCGAGCTACATCCATTGCAAATGCAACCTGAGTACAAAGTTCAGCGGGGTGAAATAACAGGCGGGTGCTGAATCTTGTATTTATAACTGATTGCTGTTTTTAACAGATCAATGCCCCTTTACAGTTCTAACTCAGACTCAGAAAAACCTAATCATTTTGATTCGATGGAATGTGAGCTCGCGCTCTTTTGGGTTTCTGTCCAGTTTTTCCAGCAGAACGGTTTGTTTATAATTGCTGTCATCGCGTCTAATACAATGGCGGAAGGCAGTCACTGAATCAGCTCGCGCAGCTTCTTGTATGTAAGGACCAGCATAATGATAGAGGCAGGCAAGAGTCAGGATTCTCATTAGCTTTCGTATCTGCGGGCGCCATGAGGATCTATGTTTATTCCAGACAGGAGGTGTTTATCATTGAGTGTATCTAATTCAGTGTGATAGTGGTCCTTTATACAGATGAGAAAAGGCATAGATCCTCAAATGTCCGCCACGCAAGTTACAGGACCGTGACCCATGAGAATCTGTGCCTAAGTTTTGCTTTTTCAGTTCACACAATTTTAATTTCCAGGCTGAGTGGGGGAAAGGGAGCGAGATGGGCTTATTGTGTTTTGCAGTGAGTTTCAGCCGTTTCTTTTGTTTTTTAGTAACCGTACATCAATGGCCATATTATAAATGAACACATTTCCCCCCCCCCCCCCCTCTTTTGTTCTGGTACAGACAGAGTCGGGTTCACTACGTAATATACTTCAGTGTATCTGCTGAGGCACATATACGGGCAGAAATTTAAAAGCCAGGTTACAAATAAAAAATTAAATATATACTAAAATGGTCTTGGATAGGGCTATTATTTGGTTGAGGGCTGGAGACTGTACAAGGCTTTAGCCTGCCTTTAAGGCCGCTTTCATCGGAACTGCCGTCAGATGGTATGGCAGAAGGTTCTCTGTTCCATCTGATGTGCACAGAGACAAATGAACCTATCAAGAAACATTCATTCCACCGTTACCGCATACTTTCACGAGGATAGTATATTCTTGTTTTTACATCAGACGGATGGCATTCACTGCCTAGCAATGTTCGCCCATAACCAAAGACAAAACTCCCCAAGAGGCATAGATCTTCATGAGTTCCGCGCAGAGTGCGGGGGCTTGTGAGAAGCTAAATGTACTGTATGTATCTTGGTGGCTAGTGTTGCCTCTATGCTGCTATGTTTACGCAGCCGGGATAAAATCGCGACCACCGAGCCCAAAACAAAACACCCATGGCTGTCAACACGTGTGATTCGACGACCGTCCCGGCACTGCGGCGTAGAATAGCCGTAGAATAGCGCGATGCTCATGCTCCCTTTAGGTTCACGGCAGTGCAAACTCGAGTTTGGAGACCAACTGTTTAATCATGCCCCAGGACGCAGGTGATTTTCGGCTGATGTCGGCCTCGGCGAGAGAGGTAGGAGGAGAGATTTTCATTAATTCATTATCTCCAATTTAACGTCCCACTGGCACTATCCAGTGATCGGGGACTAAGGAGGAGAGATGATGATGAATCTTTTATTGCAGGATAGAGCTGTTAGGCAACTCAATGCCTGTCTTACAAGCTGTCCTGTATACAAAAACGAAACACAACAAGGGAACAAACGCATCATACACAGAAAAATATGCAGGAAAAAAAACCCCGAACACGATTTGAATTATTAAACGAGAGACAATGACAATGATTCTTTATTTTACAACGGTGAAAGTTTTGGTGAAACCATTTTTCGAACTTGCCGTTGCTAATCTACTTACATATAATTCACAAATCACAAAATACTATCTTTAAATTGGGAAAAACAAAATATAAAACGAACAAAAAATTGAAATATAAAGTATTAAAAAAAATCATTGAAGAAGTGTAAATAAACATAGAAAATCTCACACATACACACGGTTGTAAAGGTGTTCATATCCATATATACATTCATAGACACAAGCACAAACACACACACACACACACACACACACACACACACACACACACACACACACACACACACACACACACACACACATTGACACACACACACACACACACACACACACACACACACACACACACACACACACACACACGCGCGCGGAGAGAGAGAGAGAGAGAGAGAGAGAGAGAGAGAGAGAGAGAGAGAGAGACGCACACACACCAGAAAATGTTTTTTTTCTTGATGAAGTGTGGCATTTCCATTCCAATCTCTCGCACGCATTGTCCAGTCCTAGAGTGGACACCAAAGACCTTCTTCCAATGAGAAAACACGATATATAAACACGTGCCGTATCAGAAGAGACTGAAAAAAAAGTGAAGAATACTTTAAAAGTGAAGTAACTCGATATTTCCCCAGGGCGCGGACACAGCTCCTGTTTAGAACGCGGAACATAGCCACTGACAGCTTTGATGGTGCGAAAGCTCGGGAAAAATGACACCACAGTAAAACCTGTTTTTGAGCAACCGCCTTTTTCTGAAAGAAAAAAAAGGTCTTTAACCCATTTAGCCCGGACGCACTACAGCAGGAATGGACTGACCATGATAATTCAAGGGTAGTGCCTGATTAGCTTGGCGCCTTCAGGCACTACTAATTCAAGGGTAGTGCCTGATTAGCTTGGCGCCTTCAGGCGCCAAGCTAATCGGGCACTACCCTTGAATTATCATGGTCAATCCATCTCATGCAACTAATGCACAGTCGTTAGGTGACACCTCCAAAACCGATTTGGGGAAAACGGCTGTGGGGTCAAATGGGTTAAAGATATAGGTGCTTTCTAAAGTAAATTAAAGGCCCACTACCGCCGTAACTGTTCAAAGATACACTTCTGTAACAGATGGTTACGAAACGCTACACTGACACAGGTCCATTTATGGTTCATTTAGACACAGGACAATCCAGTTCAACACACGTCGTCTTGATATCAAGTAACCTGACAATGACTCCACTCCGTTCTAAAAATACAACGCTGTCACTGAGTACGAGAAACAGCTAAAAATGGATTGACATGCTGATGGCGGCGCAGAATAAATAAATGCGATTACGCGTGCGCTTTTGCTGCTGTCCAAACTGCCATAGAAGCCCATTAAGTGCGCCGACAAGGCATAACAAACATAAAATAGTGTCTTCAGTTTTACGCGTGGTGGTACTTTAAGTCGGTCTCAAAGGGCAAAATATGTCACTTCTCATCTACAACCACTTTGATGTCTTTAACCCTTTTCATCCTGATACACTGTTGATTTGAGATAAACTTGACTATGATAGTTCCAGGGTGGTGCCAGACTGAATAACTTGGCGCCTGAGGCGACAAGCTATTTTGGCACCACCCTTCAACTAGAATGTTTGATCTAGCCCAGAATCTAGTGTGGTCTTCATAGGACAATAATCAAATACAAAAAAACTAACCAAACAAACAAACAAACAAAAACAAACAAAAAAAAACAACAACAAACATCAGCCTTAGGTTGTAATTGGTTAACTCATTTGAGAGGAGCTGCATCCGGATACGCGGCTTAAGCCGCGTATCCGGATGTGGTACGTCTCGAATGTGTTAATGACCGGTAATCTCCCATTTGGATGGTCGCTCAAACCGTCCGCGGTCTCCTGCTGTACTGTAGTGTTCGGGGACAAAAGACAGTGATTTAACTGATTTAGCCAGGCCTCAGTTCCAACGGCAAGAGATTCTCATGAGCCTCTGCAGACCAGGTGGGTGACCGGGCAAACGTAAGGTCCAAAATCACATATCAGCACAACAATGTTGACCTCTTTCGAGGCGGACCGCATCCGGCATTACTGATCCTGCGTATCCGAACTGCAATGCGTCAGGAACAAGTTAACATTCAATCTCGACACACCACAGCCAGATATAGGCGCCAAGCTATTCTGTCACCACCCTTGAACTACCATGGTCGATCTGTTTCCTGAATTGTAATGCAGTCCGGCTCAGAGGACAACTCCAAACTTTGGTTTCTGGGACACAATGAGTTAATACAATGATTTCTTACAGCTAGGAAGGTACACATGATGCAAACTTGTCAGGAAACAAGACCGCCTGTCATAAAATCGATATTGCCGCCGCAAGAAAATGATGAGCAAAGATGGGCTTCTGTTGATGATGATGACGGGAGGTCAGCGGGGGACTGGTGCCAGTTGCATGCATGGCCGGCTTAAGACGTGTAGTCCTGACGCACTATAGCAGCTAGTCCGGCACTACCCATGAATTATCAGAATCCTCGCATGCGACTGGTGACACGTCCAAACTTCAGGATATGCGGCCTTGGGGTTAAGTGGGTTACTGAAATCCTGCGCACGCCACTAAGCAAGGTGCTCCAGCAGGGACCAGGGACCTGTTGCATGAGTAAACTTAGTCCTGCGCCAGCCACTAAGCAGGGTGCTCCGCATAGGGGCGGGGGGGGGGGGGCACCTTGCTTAGTGGCTCTCACAAGACTAAGCTTATTCGTGCAACCGGCCCCAGTTAAGTGAGTGAGCTTAGTCCTGCGCCAGCCACTAAGCAAGGTGCTCCGCTACAGCGGCGAACCACCCTTAGTGTCTGTACTTCACTATATTCCTGTATGTGTGTCCGGTTTTTTTTTAACCCGAAAGTTTAACCCTTATCATTTGGAATACACCAGTGTGTGAAATATGTTTGACTAAAATATACTAATGGTCAAAACTTAAGGGTCACCTCACATTTTTGTGTCATTGTTTATTGTTATTATTTATTGGGAACAATAGACAACAATTCATCAATTTCCACGAACGTGTCAAATGCACGTGAAACATTGTCAGTTTTTGTGAAAAGCTGTGCGATATTGGCAAGCGCACCAAAGGCAGGCAGGTGGAAAAACTCGGTAAAGTCGTGATACACGTGCTAAAGAGGTCAGTGGTGAACACTGAGCACCTCTGTTTCGCTACAAATACCGGTATAGTAGGGGCATAATTGTCACTTTCCTAACCATGCCACTACGACGAAGCCCAACGCCAGTAGATCAAGACCGGGCGCTAGCATGGCTGCAGGATGGAATTTCCGGCTGCTGGCACGATTCCAAGACTAAGGGCATAACGACGACCCAACTCAGGACGCCTGCGCTGCACCAGCAGGAGGGAGGACAGATACCTCTGTGTGGCGGCTCTGCGCGACCGAACTGTCACGTCAACCACTCTGCGACGTCAACTGATGCAAGCTGCAAACGTTAACGTCGGCAGAGGCACAGTCTGCTGACGTCTGCGCGAAATTGGCCTGGCTTCATGCAGAGCAGCAGTGAGAATACCCCTCACTCCAACTCATCGCAGAGCCCGGGTTGCCTTGTGTCGTCAACATGTGAGTTGAAACATAAATACCAGTGGACTGATGGGTCACGGTTCACTGTGTCCTTCAGCGACGGCAGGGTGAGGGTCTGGAGACTCACGGATGGATGCGTCCAAGAGGTGGATCGCTGCGGAGGAGGCTCAGTCATGGTCTGGGCAGAATTCAGCAGGGAAGCAGGATCCCCCTCCACGTCATCTGAGGCACCCTGACTGGACTGCGCTATCGGGACGAGATTGTGCAGCCCCTCATCTAGCCAGCTCTCCAAGCCATAGGCGACAATGCTGTTCTGCAGGAGGACGACAACGCTCGACTTCATCGCGCCCGTGTGGTGGATAAGTACCTTGAGCAACAGGGCATCATGAGGATGGAGTGGCCAGCTCGTTCACCTGATCTGGCTCCCATCGAGCACATCTGGGACGTGCTGAGGCAACGTGTAGTCAGCAACCACCCCCCACCTCAAGGCGTCCCCCAGCTAATAATAAATAATAATAATACCGTTATTATATAGGCGCTTTTTCTCAATTTTGGGGAAATCGACTCAAAGCGCCGCGCCTGAAACCCAACACACACACTCACGAAACAGACACGGATTTACGCCATTTAAGACAAACACAGTACAAGACAAACGAAGGGCCAGTCAGCTACTGAAGTTACAGAGATTTTTGATCGCTTGTATTTGAAATTTGTAAAGTGGCCTGAGGCCGGTACCAAAGTGGGGGGGGGGGGGGGGGGGTGGAAGAACCGGAGTACCCGGAGAAAGAACCCCCGACGGTCCGCCCGAATTAACGGTGACACTTATCAGAGGAGAAAAGTCCAACGCCGGAACCCGGTATCGAACCGCGCACCTTTGGCATTGGTGGCAGGCGCCTTAACCACTGCGCCACGGACCGCCCCGACTCAGCTGACTCAGTTCCTGCATAAAGAGTGGGAAGCGATCCCACAACATGTTCTCCGAACCCTGGTGAACTCCATGCGTGAACACTGTATTGAATGCTTGGCTGCAAACGGTGGGTACACTTGCTACTGTCTGGACCAGTCTTGTGTGACTTTTCAAATGAGGGGTGGGTGAACATTCTAACGTACTGCTGTTGTTACAATTACTTGATTCACTCAAAACTTAAATGAAATTGTTACTGAATAAATTAGCAAAGTACTGACTCCAAGTATTGTTACATTATTTGTGTGGTGTTGTCGGTGCGTCTGCGATTAAAAAGTGGCCCTTAAGTTTTGACCATTAGTATAGTTCAAGGGTAGTGCCAGAATACCTTGGCCCCTCTAGGCGCCAAGCTATTCTGGCACCACCCTTGAACTAAAGCCATTGGTATATCCTTATCTGTAAGTACTATTATGTAGCTTGCATATGGCAGTGGGGCTACAGATTTGAAACTTTTAGTCTCGGTATGATATGGGTTAATAACGTGTGTAGTACTTTGTCATCTGCATGCTTCCATTACGGAGCCAAGACGTCACAACAATGAAACACGCTTAGAAAGATCGTTTTTTATTTGGGATTTTCATCGAAATTGTATGGTTTGAATGTTGTAATGCCGCAGCGCAGCTGTACTAACTTGCCAGGATTTCATGATGTTTGCAATGTGACGTGTTCAGTTTTATATTACGATATGTCCTATGTGATTTGTGTTACTGTGAAATCGTGTTTATTGCCTTTATGCTTAGACCACAATAGTTACTAAGGCATACGGTGTGTTTGTGTGTATGTGTGTGTGTGTGTGTGTGTGTGTGTGGGGGGGGGTGGTGGGTGGGGTGGGGGTGTCTGTGTGTGTGTACACGTGAGCAGCTTAACTATATTTTGATGTGTTTAATGTTCTCCTTTGCACCGCAACGATTTCCTAATATGGCATTAAAGTTCTATCATCATCATCATCATGTGCTGAATGAAAGGGGTTGGTACATTGCTTCAAACAAGCAAGCAGGCAAGTAACCAGACAAGCGAGCAAACGAGCGAGCGAGCGAACGAACGGCGAGTGCCGGGAGCGAACACACAAACAAATGAACAGGGTTTTTTTCCCCCCTGTTTATGTTTCTTTCGCACAAGCCTATGCGTACGTACTAAGAAATTTCTGTTAATGACTATGGAATTACCGCGGTGACAAATAACACCTCTGGGACGTTAGGTGAAATGTGTGTGTTTCACCGCTTACGGTACGAAAAAAAAACCTAACCGCCAGGTGTAGTCAGTTGTGTGCCAAGACATTGTTGGGAAGAAAAGAACATGGAGCCAGAAAGGAACCAGAGAAGGAGTGCGGGGGTGGGGTGGTGGTAACAGAAAATGATCGATAGTACGTGAGCGAGGAGTTGAGGGGGGGGGGGGGTAAGGGTGAGGGGGGGGGGGGGGAGGGGGATGGAAGGGGGAGGGGAGGGCGGGAGTAGCATAGAGGAGTATGATGTTGTGGAGCCGCCGTGTATAAGTCATTTTACCACCTCCCGGTGACCAAAGGCCATCGGACCGATGTCGCATTTAGCTGGCCAGGGGGCACGGCCGTGCGCGGGCCAGCTAAATCCGACGTCGGCCCCAGGATCTTTAAAACAGTCTTTCTGAAAACACAGAACTGTGACCTTCCCTCATCTATTGTATAGACCCTCGTTATGACCCTCAGTTCTGGCATGACTGAGAAACTCAGGATTGGCACTATCGACATGAGATCGATGACTTTGTAGAGTGGTGCGATAGAAACTATCTTGAATTGCATGTTGGACAAACAAAAGAGATGGTCATAGATTTCAGGAATAATGTTGCACTACACATGTCGACACGTGGCATCCAGATGTAGTTTCCGGTGACGCGCGATATGGGTAGCGTCTGTATGTAACTACCGGACGTGCCGGGCCGCCCTAATCAAGATAACGGACCGGTCCTCCGGAACTGTTACTATATGGGAAATGGGTGGCCTCTAATTAACGGGACCATCGGCACGCGGGAACGCCATAATCACGTAACGGGACCGGCCCTAAACGAGGGGCGGGTCCTAAGTGGGAAGATGATTGATAAGGGCAAGGGTATATACATACTGGCGACACACAACGAGAGAAGGGCACACAACGAGAGCACACAACGAGAGAGGGAACACAACGAGAGGAGAGTGAGAGGAGAGTGAGAGAGATGGACGAAAGTAGAAGAGAGAGCAAATAGTGAGAGAACGACCGAATTGTAGTCTGTGGTTGGTCTTGCCCAACCCCAGACAATGCTCTTTAGACTGAAATAAACACGAGAGAAAACCATCACTGGACTTCAGTTGTTTTACGTGTTCATAGTGCAACAATAACAAACAGCAGTTCCGGTCCTGTTGTCATCAAGGGAACGGAAGTTGAGCGTGTAGAGTCTTACAAGTATTTAGGTGTTCTTTTTGACAACGCGCTCAACTGGAAACAAAACACAGATGCTATTGTGAAAAAAAAACCCGCATACCCGTCTTTACTGTTTGAGAAAGTTCAGATCATTTCATGTAAGCAGACAGCTTTTACTTGATGTTTTACTGCTCCAGTATTGTTAGCATTCTGACGTTTGGACTGACGTATTGGGGTAGAAATTTATGTAAAAGAGATCAAGATCGCCTTAACAAAGTAATCCGGAAAGGGGGCGGGGTGATTGGTAGGGCACAGGATAATTTGGACACACTGTACAACAGACGGATTACGAACAAATTGGCTGACATTCTTGATGACAATACACATTCACTTAGATATGAATTTGACAGCAGACGTATCGAACGAGGTGGCAGACTTCGAGTACCCAAAAGTCGTACATCACGTTATGCCAATTCTTTTGTTCCTCAGGCTGTTACCCTTTTCAACAGTAATATCAGTAGATAGCGTCGGTCAACATTCTTCAGTTCTTGAGTACTAGCCCTTTCAGTATTATTATTATTATTATTATTATTATTATTATTATTATTATTATTATTATTATTATTATTATTATTATTATTTTTCTCCGGTTATTTCTACGAGTGAATGATGATGGCATGTGTTGTATGGGCAGACAGTGAATTTCCCCGTGAGAGATTAATAAAGTATTATTGTATTGTATTGTATCTGTTTTGAGTCACCACAATAATGAGTGATCACTTGCTCTTAAAGACCACCATTTAAACGGTGGCTATGGTCAAATAAATGATGGTCTTTAATGACAGGTGACACTTTACGCCCTTCATGACTTCTGTTTGAGAGAGCACCTGTCATTCAAGACTATATTTTCTCGCATCAAAAGGTGCTTGCTCAAAACATGTTCAACTGTATAAACAACAGGTATGTAATAATGTCGTGGCTAAACAACAGATATCTGATAATGAATGATACATGTATTACGAGCAACGAGACACACATAATGCACACACCTTGCAGCTTTCTTGTGTCATGAGAATCCACGCATCCTGCAGCCGAGTGTTGTTTACTGTTGAACGATTCAAGAAAATGTAAAATAATCATAAAAAGCATGAAAATTGAAAAATATAATAGATAAATATTGACAATTAAAATGAACGATTAAGAGGGCCTTTTTCAGTCTCTTCCTCCTCCGCGTCATAGTGTAATTGATCTCACAAGTGACCGTAGAGCAGCATAACTCCCCATGATAACCCTGCATTGAACTCTAACCCTATTGCAGCAGGAAGGCATTCGCTGCTGGGCTTTTTAAACCCCACTCAGACACTGGAGATATTTCATAATTTTTTTCACAATACCCTCGGGGTTCTGGTGGAATTGCTTTTCCACGCTGACAATCACATAACCACATTTCTCTCCTCTCCGATTTCTCAGTTCCTCAGTGAAATACTTGCATCTGCAAGAGGCATAGATTCTCATGAGCCCCTGCATCAGCAGAGGCTCATGAGAATCTAGAACTCTTGCAGGCAGCAGAGATCGGCCAGTGTTCCTACTTTGCCTTGTGTTCATGTGTAGTCTTCAAAAAAAAAAAAAAGAACTTCGGTCTTTCGTCTAAACCCCAACATTACAACCACAATCTGAGGAAGATTTAAATCCAATTTGTTCAGCAAGATGTATAGGTTTTCATGAGCCCTTGCGGATGCAAGGGCTCATGAGAATCTATGCCTCCTGCAGTTGGACGGAGGACTATAGGTTACAAGAAATTTCGATGGCGCGCTGACAACTGGAGCTCCGCGTGATAATGAGAATGAATGTCACTGGCTTGATTTTACTCTTCGGCTGAGGTTACAAACTGTACGTGCGCGCGAGGGAAAATGATGAAACCAGACTTTAACTCATTCGAGACATGCCGCCTACGGATACGCGGCACTGATGTCTCGAATGAGTTAACCTCTTCACTGCCGATAACTCAGTAGTGAACACGACCCATTTGCAAGAGACACATATCGTCATCAGCCCCCGCAAATCGTATATATATATATATATATATATATATTTTAAACTGAAAAGCTTGTATTTGTGTCCTTTGAAAGGCGTTTTTATTATAATTGTATGTTCGATCCATGTAGTCTTCAAGTGCTGTGGTGTGTCGGGGCTGAATGAGATAACTGCAAAGAAAACGTACCAGGACTAAGCACTGATACGGGAGACAATTGTACATTACTAACCACTGATTATAGATCAAGTTGATATCAGAGCCCTTCCCCACCCCCCCCCCCCCCCATACACACACGTAAGGATAGGGGCCGGGGGCAGGGGTGACTGGAAGCGGTATATGTTTTTATTTTTTATTTTTTACATCGCCTGTTGGCGACATGTTTGTCCGTATGACTCCTTCCTTGTTAGTGTTCCTTGGGCCGCCGTCGGCCGCAGTGGGCCCGCGCTCAGCTGTGCGCGGGCTCATAGCGGCCGACGACTGCCCGAGGGTCTTTTCCTCATTGGGGTGCCATCACTAACCCAGCTTATTCCGACACATTCGGTCTTCTTGAAGCCTTCTTCTCGTCTGCAGCTATAATCAGCTAATGCTAATGCCCATCGCGTCAATGAGCATCTGTTTCTAAAATACAGATGTATACTACACCCTGGTATAAAAGACTAGCAAGAGGCATCTCATGTGCCCCTGCAGTTTGCGGAGGCTCATGAGGATCTGTGCCTCTTGTTAACCTACACTGAGAAGGTGACTGACGAGGCAAAATGGCGGCCTATCGCCTTCACCCACAGCAGAAGTAGTTAGGCTGCCGAAACTACCGTGCAGTACCTCTGAGCCAACGAGGATGCGTCACCAAACGCGCCAGCAGGGTAACTGCTGCGCGGTACCTTTAAGCCACCGAGGACACGTCGTGTCGGCAACGTGCGCGAAGCAAAGCCAAGCAGGTGCAAGAAGTGGCCAGTGGTGCAGTAGAACAGTCAGTCGTGTAGCTGCCGGTCCTGTGTTTAGCATTTGGCAAGCGTTATCGTCTCCCTTGCATCTCCTCTCTCTCTCTCTCTCTCTCTCTCTCTCTCTCTCTCTCTCTCTCTCTCTCTCTCTCTCTCTCTCTCTCTCTCTCTCTCTCTCTCTCTCTCTGTGTTGCTTTTAATGTTGTAGTTTAGCAAGGACAAACATGAAAAGAGGCCTGTGCGCCTATTGTTTCCATTTTTGAGAAATAAAGTATCATTCATTCATTCATTCATTCATTCTCTCTCTCTCTCTCTCCTCTCTCTCTCTCTCTCTCTCTCTCTCTCTCTCTTTCTCTCTCTCTCTCTCTCTCCCCCCCCCCACCCCTCACTTTCACGCCAGTATACACCTCCCGGTACATTTAGTTGAGTGTTAAGTGCCTCGACAACGCTTACATCACGATCTCCGCAGTACGCACCACCCTTCCTCCCCCCCCCCTCCCCTCGGCTCCCATACCTTCAACCATAGACAATCTCCAGTGTGTGTGTGTGTGGGGCGGGGGGGGTGGGGGTGGGGATTTTAAATTAGCCTTTTGATGTTTGATTTTCCATTTTAATTAGTTCTTATATATATATTATTCGTGTGGTGTGTGTATGTGTGTGTGTGTGTGTGTGTGTGTGTGTGTGTGTGTGTGTGTGTGTGTGTGTTCAAGTACATGATTGGAAGTCGGGGGGGGGGGGGGGGGGGGGGGACCACACAAAAAACACACCAAAAAACCCAACGTCTCTGTACCTAATCATCATTTATCCTTGATCAATAGAATTTAATTTGATTTCATCTCCCTCCCCCCTCTTCCACACACACACACACACACACACACACACACACACACACACACACACACACACACACACCACACACACACACACACACACACATACACACACACACACTTCTCTTTCGCATGCATGTTGACACGACGTTGTTTCTTCTGCAATCTTTGTTGTAGTTTATTTGAAGTTTTAAATACCAAGTAGCAAAAGCCAATGCTGATCGCCCCCCCCCCCCCCCCTCCTCTCTCTCTCGTTTATAACCACATCACACATGGATCCCTGCTCCCTCCACATAACTCATCCCCCTCCTCCCCTTCCCCTCACCTGCATTTCTCCTTTCGCCGCTCCACTTCCGCACGCCCTCCCCCCCCCCCCCGCCCTTCCCTGTACTATCGCACTCCTCTGCATAAGACAGTTAAGTTCCGAGATAATAATAAAAAAAAGACCTTCGGTACCAGTTACATAAGTGAGCTTAGTCCTGCGCCAGCCACTAAGCAAGGTGCTCCCCTCTAGGTGAGCATCTTGCTTAGTGGTTGGCGCAGGACGAAGCTTACTCATGCAACTGACCCTGGTCTGTGCTTTATTTTGTTGTAAGGTTAAGGTTTACACAGGCTGGGATGGAGAAATGCGTTTTCACGATGTACGTCAACGCACAGTACCATAAGTTTTTTATCGTCATTATCCGAGAATAGACTTATGACAGTGTTTATTCTACCAGTCACTGTGAAACTGGACACGCGAATAAGCCCTCTAGAACCACTATAACCCCCACCCCCCATACTCCCACCTCCTGTACCCCATTATAAGTAAGTATATTATGTTGAAAGGACGCTTGCAATCCCCCCACCCGCCTACCCCCATCCACCCCCCCCCCCCCCCCACCCCCCCCCACCAACGCGTCTCTGTATATCCATCCACTAATACCGCTCGATTACTGCGGCCTCCTGTCTAGGAGCTGACCTCCCTCCTAGCTCTAGGTTGCCCGTAGCGACGACCACAGACTCTATTGAGACTCAGAACGTCTCACGTACGAAACTCCGTCCCGCCCTGGCTCTAGAGTCCCGTGTCGCCCCCCCCCCACCCTCTATCACTATGCGTTATTAGACTACGAGTGGCGCGTCTGTTGTCTGTAGTATGCACTCTGCCTGCGAAGATATCCGTAGAGTTCCTTCGTGTTAATCATGCGTGACGCGCGCCTCGTACCAGTAACGCGTACATAGCTCACAGAGAGTGTTCTTACATTGACGACCGCGTCCCTTTATCGTTCAGACTGCAGAGACTACTGTCTTTCGCTGATAGATACGCCCCCGCCACACCCTCCTGAGCGATTCTCTATACCTCGACCAGCCTATAGAAGTCATCAGCCGTCGACCCCCCCCATCCGCATACTGTATATTACCGAGACACTATATATATCTCCGGCACACCTGTACTCACTATTGAATCACCCCGCGCTCAACACGCCCCGTGTGATACACCGGATTCTACAGGCCTCTCTTTCCCAATAAAGAATACCTTCTTTACAATCCACAGACTCGCTAGCCGACACTAACAATGTGAACACCCGCACTGACCCTCATCCAGTGCCGAGATGAACGCCATCGCCCCCCTTATCACCGACTACCACCCAAATCCGGCCGACTACTCTGTGCCTAGACTGTTAGTATCCGTCCTCTCCGTCTGTGTCACGGCGTCTGTTTTTGTGCCAATCTCTGTCACGATTGAACACGTAGCAACCGTCAAGGAGAGTACGTACTATGAGGTCAAAACCCCTCCCCCGACGCAGAGCAACTTATTAGTAGACTCTCTACGTAGTACTCGCCAACGCTGCTCAATCTGACGTTCGAACTGCCGTGAGCTGTCGAGCGGTTACACCTGGTTACCTCAGCTTGAATTTTTCCCTCTCTCTCACCGACATAACCTCGCGACAGCGCCAACACACTTCTAACACTAGAAGCCCGCCCTTCGCCAACATTGGGCAATACAAGACGCCCCTCCATCAACCCTCCACCCAAACGACTATAATCCGGTTATATTAAATTACTTGAAGTTATTATTGTGCATTACTTAATTCATTCATCTCCCCATTGCACTTCCTTCGCATCTATCTCAGAGTAGATTCTACTAGCGCACAACCCCCATAGATTGCCCTCTAAGCCCATCATTTAGAAACGTTTCCACTAGACATTGCCCACCATACGTCGCATACATGAGGCTACAACTGCACGCCATGGCTTCACTATGCTCCCCTCCAGTCTCCATGTAAAACTACCCTTCAGTAGCCTAGAAGACGATCAAGATCCTCGAAGACTTTCGGGATGTGTTCAGTAGCATAACCTTCCTCTTATACAGAAACGTGTGTAACCGGTATATCATCTCCATAATCAGCGCCACCCCGCCAGATACCCCCGGTCCATCCGCACACCTAACCCCCACTAATCTCAACACACTCGATATCTGCCCCTCGGCACGCCTCACGACAATCCACGACCGGTCCCAACATGCCGACGATCCCTCCAATCATTAACCCCCACAGCCAGGTGCCCAACACCGCGCACTGGTGCACCGCGACTGTTGTTCCCATGCTTATATTGGAGTTCTCACTATAACTGCCGTCAAACACTAAGCCTCTGTCCATTCCTTTTCTAGATGTGTAGTCCTTTCGCCCGTCCTCCGCAACCTCTTTCTAATACCCCCTCTGATATCGTCATATCTAAGACAATACCTCGCTATATAGAGACCACAAATACTACCCCACTCCCAGGCCATACAAGCACATACTAGCAAATACCCCTAAACTACCCCCACACGGTCACCCACACCAGCAAACTCAATAGATCCACCACACGCTCCCTAGTACCAGTGCAAATGAGTACTCCCACACAACTTGCGCTCACACTAAGTCCTCTCACAATCATCCCCTAACGCAGCACCTTTCCTCCTTTATCTGATCTCCGCAGAAGTCACAGAACCACACCACTATACCATCTCAATGTCGCATAACCACCCCAAAATCTACCCTGCACCAGACTTCCTCGTAGCCACAAAAGAAACCCCCAGTCAGCATCATAGTCTCTCTCCAGCAAGACACCCCCCCATGTAACCGCCACATCTACTACACCCAACGCACGAACTGTAAATCTAGAGCCCTACCACGATACAGCTGGCTGCATACTGACACGTGTCTCACCCTTATCCTAACACGTTCACACAAACCTCTCCTCCTGACTATGCGCAGTACATGAATGAACCCGTCCATCATCAATCATTTCCACCCCCTCTTTTACATAGAATCCCAACATATAGATCCCCCACTCACTCCCCCCCATATCCCGCACCCCCCGCCACAACCACCCCTATAGAAGTGCCCATGTCAGTAGTGAACCTCATTCTAGTCCATTTTCCCACATCCACTTCTCCCAACCTATGCACTTACCTCCTCCCCCATCTACTCCCACCCATAACACCCGTCGCCCGCCACCATTTCCTACTCTAACATCTATAAATACTAGACAACATCTCACAGTTACATGTGTTAGCCACAGTACACTCTTACCTCCTTCCACTGTCTCCGCCACACCCCCTGCCAAAACAGTCCAGTATTCACCTATATCCCCCCTATCTTACCCTCATCTGCCACTATGCAGTCAATTACTACCAAGTCCACTGTCAATTACTGTAACGTCACATACTTAATCAACTCTCCCCTGTGCTATCCATCGTTCCATCTCTCTTCTCTCGTACAATACCCACTACTCACCCCTGTGACATGTGTGAAGCTCTACCCAAATGATATCACAGTCCTCGTCGCCACACGCATATGTCATCCACCATCGTGATCTATGTGTCTCTCTCTCACACCGTATTTACATCCTCAGGTATCTAGTCACCTAATCACACATACACTGCACAAACACACCTAAGACACCCTCCCCAGACTCCAACATCCCTCTAGATTCCTTACTGTCTGTTGTCTCCCTCTCAATTTAACTAGACACCCCTAACTCCCCCATTCCCATACTCTCACCTCCTGTCTTCACCATCCATTTCTGTCCCATCTCAACTACCCCCCCAAATAGATCTGTCATTCCTCACCACATCTCTCCTCTCGCCTCACCCCTGCCCCCCTTCATCACTCTCTACCACGCACCGCACGTCTCCCCCCCCCCACTGTTCCCCCGCCCGTCCCTTCACACTAATCTCATCAGCGCGCCCGCGCGCCCCGCCGTCACTCGTATCACACTCGCACACTCACTACCCCACTCTCGCACTCTCGCTGCCCCTGAGGACACGCACTCTCTCGCACCCCCCCCCTCCCCCCCCCCCCCCCCCACCCCTCCCACCCCCCTCCCGCGCCCCCCCCACCCCCCCACCCCTCCCCCCTGTGTCCGCCATTCCCCCCAGTCGCGGCTATACTTAGCTCCGCACCCCCCACCTAAACCCCCGCTGCCTCGAGCGGCGGGCCCCTTCGCCTCCCGTGCTGCCCCTCCCGCCGCTGTGTGGTCTGCGCACCCCCTGCCCACCACCCCTCACCCCCACCAGCACATGCCCCCGACGCCCCGCATAGCTACCCTAGCCCTAACTCGACCCGCTACGCACCTCACTCTCCCCACCCCCCTCAAACCACCATTTTGTAGTAGAACTATAACGTGTCTCCTTCAGATGTTCATCCGATAAACACCGCTCTCATTTGTAAGAGACAAAATCGCATCTGCTGTGCTCCCACTTTATGTTCCAGTTCATAACAAACATCAGATACACAACGCTAGCACAGCCCTACGTCAGCCCCCCACTACACCCCCCACTCCCCCCACGCACACCATCTACCCCACACGCGTCGAGACACCATCTGCAGTCGCCTTTCGTCCAGCCCACAACATACCATGTAGCAGTGTGCGTGTCGCGCCAGACTCACCCACTGCAGTTGGACCCAACTCGTTCGTCCCCACCTACAGATCCTAGACACCAGCTCCTCCCATGTGACGTGCCACTAGACATCGACCTAACACAACCCCTGCCTGATCCCAGCCTATATATCACACCATCTCCGAACCATTACAGACTATGACCTCATCTATCTAGAGCACATTATCTAACTATAAGCTAACTCTGTATAAGTTTGCGACTCTGTCTCCACTCAACGCCATGTGTCCATATCCTAGATTTGTCGCCTTCCCGACTATGTTTAATTCATCATAGATCTGTCGTGTCCACCTGTCCTATCCTTATAAAGACCATGTGTATATCACACACTTTGTCTTCGTCATCATCCACGTCGTGTCGCTCCGCCCGCTCCACCCTCCCACCCCCCCCCTCCACAGCTCCGCCCAGATGTGCTTCATAGTAGTATATAATCCTGTTATATATTTTTAGTGTCTTCTCCAACCAAACTCTCAACATCCTGATCAGCGTCACCTGTCATCCTACAACGTGATCTCAGACCATATCAACACATAAGCTTGATTCAAACCTGAGACCCGTCCGCCGAGAACCGTCGCCTCTGCACATGTCGTCCTCGCCCTTGGCTGATACAATCGCGCGTCACTAACGGGCCATTGTCGCATTCGAGCACTTCACACTTGTGCTAGTTGTCCAGAATAGCGTTCGTCACATTCGCACGCTGTGCCGCTCCGCATCCTCTCAGCGCTGCACTCAAAGCCAGACTGCGATCTCCTGTCTTGTTTGTGACTATCACGTGCTGGTGCCTCTCTCCTCCTTGATGTCCTGTCGCGTGTGCTGTGTAGTATGTGTCTACAAGAAGAGAACCCACCCCATCTAGCATGTGATACGTAGTCAGCGCCGGCTCCCTCCTTTCTTGCCATCCAGTGCTTATGTACCCACGTAACTGTCACCTGACTAGGCTGAGTTGTAGATAGTTTGTGTGTACACCAGCACACATCGAGTTGTACTTAGCTACTTATGTCGATATTTCAGACAACACACACCTCTTACTCTATCACTATATACAAGATAAATAACTCTGACCATAAGACCAATATCCACCCCTCATACACCGACATCAGATGCCATCCCAGCGTCCAGAACTCGCCAAAATCAGATCTGAAAATCTCAAATCATAATCTCGCTAGAGCGCAGAATAATATAATAGCTCCCTTCTCATGTCAAAGAGACGAAGTGTACATCTGTCCTACTTGTCTCACCCTCCGCCATTTTGTGCCGTTTCTAGTTCTCATTACTGTATCACCGAGCAAACCAGTACGGACGTAACTGCTTCTTCTGCAGATCAATCGAAATCACCTCGACATAACCATTAACCCATGTCAGACTCGTAGTAGTATAGTGTCAAGAGAGAATATTGTTGCACACGCGTTAGTGTCCCTATCCCGCCACTCAAAGCGACTGACGTGCCGGTTTACCATGGGTATGCTATTGAGCAGTGTATTGCGACCGCGTGCGGATAGACCTCAATCTTGCCTAGTTAGAAAAACTCTCAAATAAAGCCATGTCCACCCCCCCCCCTAGCTATACAGTTAACGAAAGGGTCATCAATCGTCTTTCACTTTCCAGATCACCTACTCACAGATCAGCCCGCGCCCCCATGACAGCCAACCGTCATCAGCCACCCCCCACCCCCACCTCACTCCACATCCAGCTAATCACCGCGCCCCGAACCCACCCGCCGTCTAGCCCTCGCTTAGCAACTTCGTAGAAATGTGCCGACTAGTTCCCTACCTTACCAACGCCTGCCACTGCCTACTGTTACCTTGTAGCGTTCTGTTCAATCATAATTTAAAAACAAACAAACAAACAAACAAGCAAACAAACTCTGTTCAACCATAGTTTAAAATCAAACAAACAAACAACCAACCAACCAAACAACAACAACCAACAACTCGAAGTTGATATGTACACCGCAGGGTTCGCTTCCATCTGCAAGAGCCCTATGTTTAAAGTCTTAACTCATTCGAGACGTGCAGCCCTCCGGATACGCGGCTTATGCCGCGTGTCAGGAGGCGGCACGTCTCGAATGAGGTAAACCCTTGAACCGTTCTTGCGTCCCCAGGAGACAAAAACTCTCATCTTTAGGCCTCCTGTTCGTCGAATCATAGATTGCACGGTTCGTAGATGTTTATGAGTTTCCACCCAGTGCGCAAAAGGCCATCGGGTCGACGTCGGCCACGGTTTGCCCGCGCCACGAACGGCGGCCGACATCCGCCCGATGCGCCTTTGCGCACTGGGCATACATTTGCAGGATTCTTATTAGCACCTGTTGCAACTGGAGGGACGTATGTGGATATATGCCTCTTGCAGACAGAGGTGGGTCTCATCTACATCCTCTAGTAGAGTAGGCGATCCAGGTTTTGCTGCAGGCCACTGTGTGAGGTGACCAGCAGTTCATTTCCACCAGACAAAGTCGGTACGGGGCGGACTGCCTACTCACACACAGGCCGGAGCCGGTCCGGCTGTCCCTCTCATACAAGGCGGCGGGGTAGGGGACGTTGTCTTGGACGAAAGAACACCCTTGATGATGCTGTACGTCTGTGCGGGGATCGTCCCACTGCCCGATCTGTATTCCGCAAAATGCGCACCGGATGATGCGTCCGTCTGTGGAGCTGCAGACAAAACCGCACTTGGCCAGGAGTGCGGCCGGCTGTTCAATGTCGCCGGAGAATGTGGATAGACGGCTGTATTCCTGGCTAATCTTGGGTCTGGGGACACAGCAATGTAACTTCTTTTTACGGACTGATTTTTCTTGACCATAACATAATTAGCCATGTGGTTAGAGTAACAGTTTATACACAGACACACTCACCACACGAGCAGGTAGACGATCTCATGCACCATACTCATTCTAAATTGCGTGTAGTTATCAAACTAAAATAATACTGGCCAGCAAGAGCCAACACTATAACGCCATGAAAGACTTTGAAGTTTTGACTGTCTTTCACTTCATGTGACGGCGTCGTCAAATTTCACTGCGCAACTATTGGCAAAAACTAAATTAAATCGTATGCAAGAGGCATAGATTCACATAAACCCCTCTGGGTGCCGCACGGGCTTATGAGAATTAATGCCGCTTTAGTTGTGAATGGAAGTTACAATCTGATCTCGCAATACGTAATACGTGATCAGATTATGAGATCAGACAGAGGAGATTGGGGCAGTAGCAGGTTAAAATACCCCCCTCCATTGAACTGAGTAGACGCGACCGATGTCGCCAGTAGATCATGACTAGAGTAAAGACAGTGCTTGTGCGAGTGGTTAACGTGCACAGCGCGCGGAATTTAACCTATTTAGCCCCAAGGCTGGATTTCCCCAAAAATGGGGATGTCATTTACGACTATACGTCAGTTGCAGGATATGGATGGACCATGACAATTCAAGGGTAGTACCAGATTACCTTGGCGCCATAGGGCGTGTGATAAAACTCTATGCCCACGCATAGGGTTCACACAGTAGGTTTAATACGGTATAGTTTGTTGGCGGTTTCTTTTGTGACGATAGTCCGTGAGGCACGAGATCCACGTGGAATCTCAAAGGAACGTTTAGCACGGGGAGTTTTTAGTGAGTTTAGGCGAGAGCTCAGTCTGTCAGTCAGACAAGTTAGTACGGGGCTTTACTGTCAGTGTGGACAGACGTGTGTGAGATACCTTAGCCGTATTCCAAGACTCTGAAACCTAGAATTCAGGTATGTTTCCATACGTATTATTGATGGTTACTGCGTTAAAGATAGTATGCGTTAATAGGAGTTAATTCGGTTGTGTAGTGTTGAGTGGTTTGGTTCAGTTATGTCGGTTTGGAATTCATTGAGGTAACCGGTGTTTTTCGTATATAGTTATTTACCGAGATGGATAACTAAGGAATGTGAGGGGTGTATGCCTAAGTCGTTATGAAGGTAGTACGTGGTTAAGTATAGTCTTTTCCAGCGTATGGGATAACGTATAGCGAGAGTGTTAGGTTATAGTCTGTTTTAAGGTAGTGACAGAGTTATGGGGTGTTACGAAAGTAGTCGGGTTATGAAGCACGTGTGTGTGTGTGTGTGAATGAGCGTGTGAGTTATTTGTATCAGCCAGGTTACGTAATGTGTCTCATATTATCCAATATGTGTTTGTGTTTAGCAAGAGTTACGTTTTAGGACTTTATTATTGTTCAGAGTGCTTGTCGAGAGTGGAGCGACGGACGCCGAGACGTCAGTCACCAGGGACCTAATGCGAGGTCATCTCTCCATCTCTTCACTCAGGGAGTGAGCGACCGGTGCCGAGACACCCGGGTCACAGCGAGGACTGCGCTATACGGTACGAGCTACGAGGACGTCCACAGTACGAGAGACGGGACGACTCGGGGCGTACAACAAAGGACTGGCACGCCTAGACGTGAAAGGACTGAACGTAACCAGGCGAGAACACCAAACAGGTTGGAGTGTGAGATGCTACTACCTAGCCTGGCATTGATATTGTGTATGTGGATGTGATGGTGAGATGCTGGTAGTTGGGAAGGTGTGGTGTAAATAGTTTGATAATCTTTAGAGCGTTTTCTTTATTTATTTTGTATAAAAGTCTTCGTTAGAAAGAAAGCCCGTGAGTTGTTTTACTGCGTGAATGCGCCCGTCAGTGGCGTATGCGTCTGTTGTGCGAGAGTCTGTACGTGTGACTGTGAGTAAGTCTGCGTGCGTTACAGTGGTGACCCTGTGTTAGCGGTAGGTTGGAGTAGTGCGGGCGCTAGTGGAGGAGAGTAAGGTTTTATTGCCATGTGCGTGTTTGGTTGTTGGTGTTAAATTCCCCTCTCCGATTCTAGGGGGTAAGATCCGTTGTTTCTGTAGTTTCTGGATCTTACGAGGAGGTAGTTCTTGTTTCTTCCTTTTGTATAGGTAGTATTCTTTTTCTTGCTCTTCTTTCTATCTTGGGGCATGTGTTTCTGTCTACCCTTGGTCCATTCACCTGTATTTTCCTTTTTTAAACTCTCCCTACTGTCTGCGCTGCTGTAGCTCTTGATTTTGGATGTGTGTTGCTCAATGGTCTTAGCTTTATTTAGGCCCCATGTCGTAGGTTTATTTAACGTATTGGACCGGCTGGCGACATACATTCACGTCCTGAGAAAGTCTTGTTGCTGTCGGGACCTTAAGCAATGTATAATCAATCAATCAATCAATTCTTTCTATCTTTCTTATTTTTTGTTACATCTGGACGTCAAGTAGGTCACTGTTTCTTCTGCGTAGGCTGTTGTTACTTCTGTGGGCCTTTTAAGTTTTGCCGTTGAATTGGTTGTGTTTTTGTATTTTTTACGTTTTCAAATTTTTAGAAGTTGTTGTGGTAATATGGAGTCAGACATGGTAGAGGCTTATTTTAAGCAAGGTGAGAGGCTAGGGCTTAAGGACGATAAACATTTTGATTACGTTGAGAAATGTAAGGATAGGGAGGATAGGGCGAGAGAAAGAGAAGTTCAGAGAGAGAGAGAAGAGAAAGAAAGAGTCTTAAAGGAGAAGGAGTTAGAAGCTCAAAGAGAGAGAGAGAGAGAGAGAGAGGAGAGAGAGAGAGAGGAGAGAGAGATGAGAGAGAGAGAGAGATGAGAGAGAGAGAGAGAGAGGGAGAGAGAGAGAGAGAGAGAGAGAGAGGAGAGAGAGAGAGAGAACTTAAGAAAGAAGAACTAGCGTTTCAGAGAGAGAAAGACGAAAAGGAACGGGCTTTAAAAGAGAAAGAACTTGAAGTTCAGAGAGAGAGAGAGAAGAAAGAGATAGAATCCTTAGGAAGGAGGAGTTAGAGTATCAGAGAGTGAAGGAAGAGAAAGATAGGGAGGTGCAACTGCAGTTAGCTCGAGATGCAGGGTCTATAACAGCTCCAGATAGTGATTCAGTAGGCCGGGGCATACGTAATTTCCCTAGATTACCAATGTTTAAGGAGTCTGTTGACTCCATTGACACTTTTTTGTGTCGTTTCGAGGCTCACGCGCAGGCGTTGAGTTGGCCACCTGCCAACTGGCCCGTTTTGCTGTCGTCGGTGCTACAAGGTCAGGCTTTGAGTCTTTTCCATAGTTTGAACGTTTCGGGGAACGTAGATTACGAGACTTTGTAGGAGTGTCTCTTACAGAAGTTCCAGTGTAGTGCAGAGGGATTCAGAGAACGTTTGAGAGCTTGTCGGCCAGAGACAGGGGAATCGTTTGTGTCGTTTGGCAAGCGATTGTTCCATTTGCTCGTACGTTGGGTCGAACTGTCCAAGATTGACCACACGTACGAGGATTTGTTTGATCTCGTGTTGGCGGAACAGTTCTTTGGTAGCGTTTCCAAGGATCTAGCGGTGTTCTTGAGGGAGCGTAACCTCAAGAGTACAGATGAGTTAGTGCAGAACGCGGAGGCTTTTCGGCTGGCGCATCCGACGAAAAACCTAGCGCGTAGGACCGAGTCACCGCCAGTCGGGTTGGTCGGCGCTAAAACGACTAGGGGATATCGGGGCGTCAATACCTTGCGTGGAGCCCAACTGGTGAACGGTAGGGGTAGTTTGCGTTTCCGACGTGGGGATAGAGGTAGCAGCAATGGCGGTCGCGATCCTTACGCACGAGGGGAGAAATCTGGGCGTGTGTACGGTCGTGGTCGTATTGCGAATTCGGACACTCAGTGTTTTGCGTGTCGTGGGGTATGGGCATTTCAGTCGGAACTGTCCTTACAGTAGTTCAGGCGCACAGTGTTTCAGTTGTCAGGAACACAGCCAACTTGCTCACCAATGTCCTAACGTCACTGGTCGGATAGATGGGGCTGGGCAGCTCACTCACACGGCTTGTGTTGCGGTGCCAGTCGGGGAGGAGCCTCAGCTGGGCGTTGTGTGCTCGGCTGACGGCGGAAGTTAGTTAACGGTGGTGAAGGGGATGGTAAACGGTTTCCTCGTTTCTGTTCTGCGCGACTCGGGTGCCACGACCGCGGGGGTCATACGTAGCCTAGTTAGGGAGGATCAGTTCACGAGGGAGACGCAGAAAGTGATTTCGTTCGGTGGACGGGTAGAATCGTTTCCTTTAGCAAGGATAGACGTTACCTCTCAGTTCTTTTTAGGAGAGTTAGAGTGTTGTGTCATCGATGAGCCGGTCGTTGATTTGATCATCGGTAACATGAAGGATGTAGAGCCAGTCGTAGGTGTGTTCGGATCAATTCAGCGGGCTCATGTAGCTCACCAGGCAGTCGCATTCGTCGTGACCAGAGCGCAAGTCAGGCGCGAGGGCGAGGAAAAGGCGGCATTGCCATGTGTGGCTAGTTCGCATCTGGACGCTATCTCGCCTGCCGAGCTTGGTGAGTTACAGAGGGCAGATGAGTCGTTGCGGGATTGGTTTGGGAAAGCCGCCGGGGGTACGATCAGGGAAAGTGAGGTAAACGCTTACCGATTTTTGGTTAAGCCCCCGACGGCTTGTTACAGCGTCATTTTTGGAGGGAGGGCACGCCGAGCGCGGTTCCGACAGCCGTGCAGGTGGCGGTACCCTCTTCACTGCGTGACACAGTGTTGTTAACGGCCCATGACGGTTTATTGGCGGGCCACTTCGGAGTTAAACGAACGCTGGGGCGTGTTCGGCTCAGATTTTCGTGGCCCGGGGTGTCGACTGAAATTTGCACGATATTGTCGCTCCTGCGACATTTGTCAGAGGACGACCCCGAAGGGCCGGGTTCCTCATGTGCCCCTTCAGTTGATGCCGCGCATTGAGGTCCCTTTCGATCGAGTGGCGGTGGACATTGTGGGGCCGTTGTCGCCCCCATCAGAGGCTAACCATCGCTACATCTTTACTCTGATCGATGTGGCGACACAGTATCCGGAGGCTGTCCCGCTACAGAAGATTGATGCAGTGTCGGTGGCGGAAACCATGTTCTCAATCTTCGCTCGGATGGGCTTCCCGAAGTCGGTTTTAAGTGACAGAGGAACCCAGTTCACCTCCGATATGATGGGCGAGTTCCACCGTATCAGTGTTGGGGATCAAACGAGTTTTGACCTCTCCATACCACGTCTAATGGGCTGGTGGAGCGATTTCACGGCACGCTGAAGCAATCGCTAAGGAGAGTGGTGCAGACACGGCCACGGTCCTGGCACCGTTACCTCCCAGCGCTGTTGTTCGCATATCGGGAGCTTCCGAACGAGAGACACTGGGTTTTCCCCATTTGAGTTGCTCTTTGGTCGACGTGCACGA
>BTPG01000001.1:88626032-88661032 GCA_036245525.1 Semisulcospira habei
GGGGGGGGGGGGGGGGGGGGAGGGGGGGGGGGGAGGGGGGGGGAGGGGGGTGGGGGGGGGGGGGGTGGGGGGGGGGGGGGGGGTGGGGGGGGGGGTGGGGGTGGGAGGGGAGGGGGGGGGGGGGGGGGGGGGGGGGTGAGAGGGGGGGGGGTGGAGGGGGAGGGGGGGGGGGGGGGGGGGGTGGGGGGGGGGAGGGGGGGGTGGGGGGGGGAGGGGGGGATGGGGGGGGGGGGAGGGGTAGGTGGGGGGGGGGGTGGGGGGGTGGGGAAGGGGGGGGGGGGGGGGTGGGGGGGGAGGGGGGGGGGGGGGGTGAGGGGGGTGGAGGAGGGGGGGGGGGGGGGGGGGGAGGGGAGGGGGGGGGGGGGGGGAGGGGGAGGGGGGGGGGGTGGGGGGGGGGGGGGAGGGGGGGGGGGGGGGGGGGGTGGGGGGGAATGAAGGAGGGGGGGGGGGAGGGGGGGAGGCCCGCGTCGGGGGGGCGGGCAGGGGGGCGGGGGGGAAGGCGGGGAGGGGGCGGGGGAGGGTGAGGGGCGGAAGGGGAGGGGGGGAAGGTAGATTTAAAGAAAAGCTACTAATTTGAGAGGTAGGGAGGGAACGGGGAGGGTAGGGGGCGGGGCGGATGGCGGGGGGTGGAGGGGGGGGGGCGGGGGGGAGAGGAAGGGGGGGGCAAGGGGGGGAGGGGGGGGGGCGGGGGAGCAGATTAGTTAGAGGGAGGGGGGGCAGGGGGGGGGGGGGTGGGTGGGGGGAGGGGGGGGGAAGGTGAAGGGGGAGGAGGGAAGTCTGTAGGGGGAGTAGGGACGAGGAGAGGGGGGGTAGGGAGGGGGGGAGGCAAGGCGGGGGGGTGGGGGGGGGGGCGGGGAGGGTAGGGCTTATTTTTAGGGGCTTAAAGGGGAGAAGGTTGTAGAAGATAGGGGTATGCAGAATGAGGAAAGAGGTAAAAGCTTTGAGGGAGGGGGGGGAGAAGGGGGGGGGGGGGGAGGGGGGGGGCGGCGGGGGGGGGGGGGCGGGGGGGGGGAGGGGCGGGGGGGGGGCGGGGGGGGGGGGGGGGGGGGGGGGGGGGGGAGAGGGGTGAGGGGGGGGGGGGGGTAGGGGGCGGTGGGGGGGGGGGGGGGAGGGGTGAAGAGTTAGAGGAGGGTGGGGGTGGGGGGGGGGGGTGGTGGGGGGGGGGGGGGGGGGGGGGGACGGATGGGGGGGGGGGGGCGAAGATTAGGAGTTTCTCTTAAGGGGGGGGGGGGGGAGTGGAAGATGGAGGGGAAGAAGGGGAGGAAGGATGGAGGGGGGGGGGGGGGGGGGGGGGGTAGGAGGAAAGAGACGCGACCTCCAGCGGCCACTGATCGCTCGTTGACAAAACACAGCCTTCCCCGTCGGCTTTGAAGCGCTCTTGCTACAAGCATGATTAATTGGCTATCTAGAGCCGCTCACTCGTGGAAAGAACCCCTTTGTGTGCCACAACTACAGATCAGCAGGAGTCCTCGGCTGCCACACACTGTATGTCTCTAGACTCGCTGATCAGCGCAGCAAATCAAGCGGCAACCAATGTGCTGCTGTCATTGCTGACACTAGCTACCTACATATCTTCAAATAATTATTTATATCTGCCATTGCGGGAAACAAATAGGCCCACCGCCAACTTATGGTAGCTCCTGTAAATATCATGTACCTTTGTGTTCCACCGATAAAGTAGGCCGGCCACAGACACTGTCTAGCTGCTTGAGCACCAGCTACAGCAAAATTAGGAAGCCACTGATCATGCAGCGAAGGGGAGACGACACAGCACGGGGCTGGGCGAGGATTGGGGGAAGGGGGGAGGGGGAGTAGGGAGTGAGAGAGAGAGAGAGAGAGAGAGAGAGAGAGAGAGAGAGAGAGAGAGTAGGAGAGGTTATAAGGGGAGAGGGAGGGGTTGGAAGCATGGGATGGAAGACACTGGGGCCTAGTATGCAAAGCTGCGCGGGCCCACTGCAGCCCTCGTGGGCCCGAAGACGTTTTTGTTACTGGGGGGGGGGGGGGGATTCAAACAAACCTCTCTGGGGAGATTGTGATAATATGGGAAGATGAAACGAGAGGATAAAATGTTAGGGTGGGAGTGGACAGGTACTGGGGGAGGTACTGGGAAGGTGGAGGGGTTGGAGGGGAACAAAAGGAGAGGAGATGAAATACATGTATCTTTGACAGTAATCAAGAGAAGTCTGCTCCCAAAAAACTTTTATTACAATGTTTATGTAGAGGGGCGGAGGTGAAAGGACATAATTCATGATTTACATCTTGAAGCAGGCCAGCGAATAGGAAATTTAAAAAATCCAGGCAAAAAAGGACGGGCTTGTCCGTTGAAAGGTCCTGGTAAATCAAAGTGCCACAGTTGCAGTGCGCCTGAATTGATCAGTGGTCACGTCGTACTCCATGGGAAATACGAGATTTCCCTGTCCCCTATAAACCCGCCCGTCAGGGCCGTCCATTATCACTTCGGTGCCGTGGACGTTAAACACCGAACTAACCAACTAACCAAGGATAGGAAATCCTCTCACGGAATGAAGTGGGTTTTAAACTGGAGATAAGACAGTGTCGCGATAGAGAGACAGCAAACATGGGATGTAGAAGTAGACACTGCTGATAAAATAAATGTGCTAAGTGGACGTGTGCAAGAAGCATAGATTCTGATTAGGCCCTGCAACTAAACAGGCTTATGAGACTCTATGCCTGTTGCAGAAAATAATAAGAAAAGTTGTCGCGACAAGAATAGTGACAGAAGATTTGAAGTAAAAGCAAAAAGGAAAACGGGACTTTGAAAATGTGTGAGGCTCGTTGTGTGTGTGTGTGTGTGTGTGTGTGTGTGTGTGTGTGTGTGTGTGTGTGTGTGTGTGTGTGTGTGTGCCGGTGTGTGTGTGTGTGTGTGTGTGTGTGTGTGTGTGTGTGTGTGTGTGTGTGTGTGTGAATGTGTGAAAAGTTTCTAAAGAGTTGTAACGTTATATAAATAAGAGCCAATTACGCCACTGGGATGCATTTTGTTGAGTTAAATGTTTACAATTTCAATGTGTATATAATACCAATTTATGCATACATTCTATTGTTTCTGTTATTTTTATACTTTAATGAACGTGTAAAACAAACATGTGAGAGTGTGTATGTGCACAGATGAGGTAATGTTTTACGTCGCAATTTGATTGTTTCAGTCATTATTCCGAGAGAGAGAGAGAGAGAAATGAAATGAAATGAAATTAAACTTTATGAAATGAAACTTTATTTCTGAACGGAAGAAGCAGTTAGCACATGTGCCATTTTTCACGCTTGCCGTTTCTAAACTACAAAGGTACAAATCTGCTAAAGGTACAAAGCTACTAAGATACAAAAGTACAAAGCTACTAACATGAAAGTGCACATAATATAACAAGTCGTTCAAAAATAGATGGATAAGGCAAAATGGAGGGCACCAATTATGATTACTAACAATGTGAACGAAGGAAAAAAAAAAAGATAGTCTTTAAAATTCCTTTTTTCACTGAAATCAAACACGCGCGCACGCTCGCGCCGCATGCTCACACACACACACACACACACACACACACACACACACACACACACACACACACACACACACACACACACACACACACGCACGCGCGCCGCACGCACGCACGCGCGCGCGCACACACACCCATATACACACACGTGCGCGCGGAGGTTAATATCAAGGCTTTAGGCGATGGAGATACCCGAACCAGTGAATGAGCTGTTAGATAGCAGGTACTTGAAGAGGCTTTCCTTGAAAGAGGGGAGTGAACCAGTGTGTGTTATGTGCGCTGGCAGTTTATTCCAAAACGAGGCGCCCGAGAAAGCAAGGGTAGTTTTAAATAAATCTATCCTCGGGCGTGGTGTGACGAAGTTTCGCCTTGATGTTGAATAGCCTGAAGCTACCTTGGTGAAGAGATTACATAAGTATTCTGGGTGGATTTCATTCCAGATTTTATACATGACTACCCCTTTGTTAAAGAGATGGTGCTTGTCAAGAGGAAGCATTTTTAGTTTTTCAAATTTTTGGTCAGTAGAAAGAGCTGGATCAGGCAGGATCTGCTTCACTGCCCTGCGATGCAAGGAGTTAAGCCTCTTCATGTGTATGTCACCACTGCCGTCCCATGTCGTGGAGGCATAATCGATGTGGGATTTGACATGGGCATTGTAAAATAGTTTGCAAGTGTCGACATCAATAAAATATTTTAGCTTAGACAGCATAAACACATTTCTAGACACAGTTTTACAGACACCATTGATGTGAGATTGCCATTTCATCTGGTTATCAACAATAACTCCAAGTAGGCGATGTTCAGTTACTTGTGTAATGGTGTGGTCTTGGATTTCCAGGCTAAGCAAAAGTGGCTTGAGCTGATGCTTCTGACGGGTTGCTATCGTCATACATTCGGTTTTGGTGGGATTAAGGATCATTGCATTATTTTCACACCATTTGGAAATTTCACTCAGTCCCTGTTGCAAACGATCATTTAAAGACTCGAGACACTTATCGGGGGTGTGGATTGTTGCGTCATCGGCAAACAAGTCACATTCAATTCTGTCATTCGTAAAATGTAGTGGCAGGTCATTGATAAATATGCAAAAGAGAAGAGGTCCCAGGACAGAGCCCTGGGGCACTCCTCTTGTTACTAAACCACTTGAAGAGTAAGATCCATTGGCTATCACGCGCTGCTGTCTGTCTGTAAGATAGGAAGCGAAAAACGAGGTTGTTTTAAAGGAATGAATAGATGCCTGAGAACTGCCGTCTGATGTATGAAAACAGTTACTTGAAAATGAACCATCCAGATATATGCTGAGCTTGGAAAGGAGAATTTCATGATCTACCATGTCGAAAGCTTTCCGAAGGTCTATGAAAACAGCACCTGTGAATTCGCCTTTGTTCATTGAACTTAGCCACGTGTCAGTAAGTCGCGATAAGGCTGTATGACAACTATGCTTCGGGCGAAAACCTGACTGGAGGGGGTGGATTAATTTGTGTTTTCCCAGGTATTCTAACAGATGCTTATGAATGTGTCGTTCAAGGGGTTTACTTAAGACAGACAAAAGTGAAATGGGGCGATAATTGTTAACATCGGACAGATCTTTTGTTTTAGGTAGGGGAATAACTTTAGCTTTTTTTAGTTCTTTTGGGAAAACATTTTTCTGTATGCATAAATTGTAGACATAAGTTATTGTTTCTACAACATAGGGAAGTGATAGTTTCAGTATTTTGGGGCTTATTTCATCTGGCCCGGAAGATTTTTTATTCTTCATGGAACTTATTGTCTTACCAACCTCGTGAACTGCCAGGGGTGGAATAGCAAAAGGATGAAATCTCGCAGTTCGCGTTCTACAGAAATCAATCAGGGTGTCAGGACAGGTATAAGGCCGAGAATTTGTTTTAGAGGGGACCAGGGACTCGGCAATTGAAAGGAAATGATCGTTAAAATTATCGGCAGTCAGAGTAGTCGGGATTACAGCGGATTTCCTACTCTTGACTCCAGTCACTACTGCCATAGCGCGCCAGAGCATGGACATATCTTTGTCTTGTTTAATCAAACGATCAATAAAAGATTTTTTAGCCTGCCGCACTAAACATTTGACACGATTGCGCTCACGTTTAAATTCAGCAAAAAACTTCTGTTTTCTCAGATCATCTCTCACCCTCATGGCCTGAATGATGTCTTGAGTCAGCCACGGCGGGAGTGAAGCGTGTTTGACTCGCCTCCGCCGCACAGGCGCGTGTTTATTTAAAATAGTAAGAAAAATGCTATACCAGACAGACAGAGCGCTGTCAGGGTCAGTTTCACTAAGCACTTCCTCAAAAGGTGCGTTATTAAGGTCAGATAAGAAGTCGCTCTCACTAAATTTTTTAAAAGAACGATAGGTGATATATGTATGACATCCTTTCTTTACTTTTGGGAACTTAGTGGACCACGTACAGCTGATGGGAAAGTGATCACTGATGCCAAGGTTACCGACAGACACATTATGAACAGACTCGGGCTTTGTGGCATAGATATGGTCTATGAGTGTAGATGTTGTTGGTGTTATTCGTGTCGGCGAAGTGACTAACTGTTTAAGACCCAGCAACGTCATCGTAGAGTCCCATGCATGATGAGACCTTAACATGTCTATATTAAAATCTCCCATAAGTATGACATTAGAATTAGGTTTACAGGCTTTATCAAACATACTAAGAAAATTATCGTACCACTCAAAGTTTGCAGCAGGGTTGCGGTACAGAAAACCGATAAGAAATGATGGTGATTGGGGGGCTTTCAGCTCAAGCCACATACACTCAACTTGCTCAGTTTCTAAGTCATGTCGTCTACGTGTAAGAGCTTGAACAGACGTGTGAATATAAGCAGCTAATCCTGTTTCTCCATGGGCCGTTGGATCACGTCTCAGGACAGAAAAGCCAGGAACCTGTATTGATTCATCAGATACATTAGAACCAAGACGTGTCTCAGAAAATCCAAAAATATGAAATGGGTTTGAGTCATTCAGGTAAACGGAAATATCAGCAAGTTTTGCATATAGATGGTATACATTTAAATGCCCAATGCGGAGATTTCTTACTTTCACGTCTGCTTGATTCATCGTGACAGACGAGAAAGAAACGAAGGTGGCGAAAATGAGGGTAACAATAAGTACACTTAACGTAATACAGCTATTGATAATATAGTAATCAGTACACAAACACAAATAATAATAAAAAAAAAAAAAAAAAAAACAACAACAATGAAAGCAACAATAATATTGAATCAAAGCAAACAAGGATTAGGCTTAGAAGTACTGAAGAAGAACTATAATTTTAGGAAGAACAAAAATTATGATGTTGCAGTAGCAGAAGAAGTAGAACCAGTATTCAGTCGGCGAAAACGTTTTCAAAATGAGAGTAAACACCTTTTATGCGCAGAAAGAGAATATTGCGTGTGGTTGCTGAGGCTGTTCGTATAGTACTTTTATAGATTAGCCTGTACAAGTCCCTCCCACAGTCCACACGATCGCGGTCCACACAGCGTGCGGCTTAATTATGAAGCATCAATGTGAAAGTACAACTGTCCAGGTTTCACTAAAGTGCTGGTCAGAGAAAACATTGCGCAACACACTCAGGCACAGCCGCTATCCGGCGTTAGATTGTCACTGAGATGATGCAGAAATCCACAAAACTATAATAATAAGACACAAACTTCATAATAAGAAAGAGTACAGTCCGTTGTCTGCAAACAAAATAACGTAATGCACAAGCTTAAACTGGCTACATGTGTAGCAACTACCACATCAAGAATATTATCTCACCACAAAATCAGGAATAGTATTTCACCACGTTGATTGACTCATTGCTAAAACACCCAAGAACAGTAGTTATGATCTACGGACCATATCACATTAAAGGAAACATATAAACCGTGACAGCTTAAGAATAGCCTGGCACTTTAGGCACCACGCTATTGGGCGTCGCCCTCGCACTATCAGGAGTCAATGGGTCCGTCCAAAATAGGTAAAATAAAGCTGGACGAAAATGCGATAAAGGGTCACATAATGACGGTGACGGTGACAAAAGTTGAAATGATTGAAGACGGTCCGCGAACTAATTATGTCCCATAATCCATTTCCAACAAGAGACATACATTGTCACGAGCTCCTTCATCCGCAGAGAGAGAGAGAGAGAGAGAGAGAGAGAGAGAGAGAGAGAGAGAGAGAGAGAGAGAGAGAGAGAGAGAGAGAGAGAGAGAGAGAGAGAGAGAGAGAGAGAGAGAGAGAGAGAGAGAGAGAGAGAGAGAGAGAGAGAGAGAGAGAGAGAGAGAGAGAGAGAGAGAGAGAGAGAGAGAGAGAGAGAGAGAGAGAGAGAGAGAGAGAGAGAGAGAGAGAGAGAGAGAGAGAGAGAGAGAGAGAGAGAGAGAGAGAGAGAGAGAGAGAGAGAGAGAGAGAGAGAGAGACTCCTCAAAGCAGCCAAAGAAATTCAGAAAGGGAGCCCACGGCCTGACAAAGACCCTCTAAAGCCAAGGCTAGAATCAGGCTATCAGGGAAAGCACACACTGCGGGACAATCATCCTCAATTTATTTCTCTGGGGTCCATTCGGGTTTGCTGGCGGTCCCTGGGGTCAATTCCCCTATGACTCTCCATCACATTCTGCCGCAGACACCATAGCCTCTTACGTAGCATGTCATGTTACACTGCACAGTCTTCTCGTGAATTGCCATGGAAGAGGTTAGAGTTAAAGAAACGGGAGGTAATTGTGTGGGGGGGGGGGGGGGGGTGGGGGGGGGGGGTGGGGGGGGGGTGGGGGGGGGGAAATAGCTTGTTAATTTGAATTAACTTGACACGTTATGGTGACTCCTCTTTCCTTGATCGAGGGGGTGAAAATTAAAGTGGCTCAATAACGATTCGAAGTGAACGTCTTTCTTCTGCAAGAGGCATAGATCCGGATGAGCCCCGCAGGGGGCTCACGAGGATCTATGCCTCTTGCAGAAACGAAATCTTTGTTTGATCAATCTTTCCGCCTCCCTTGACTATTATTCTCTGCTCGTGTTTGTAAAGCTTTGCACGCTGACGGCGATTTCCTACAGGATTAACCGGCAAAGTCGGTGACTCACAGTGAGTGTTTGTGATATTTTTGTCCTAACCAGTAGAAATATTTACATATTTAATAGTTTCATTGACGATAATACTGAATAATATCACCTACTATTGGGTTATTATTGGCTCAGAAATATACTGATTGAATAACATCTACACTGTTGCAAACGTTGTTACTGACTGCAAATGTTGCAGATATTGAGTAGCTATATTCATCATTTCGAGGCTTTCTTATTACCATTCGAGAAATTAAATTGATGGTAGAGACTGGCCTTATCCTAGCAAATTGTCAGTCTGAATGGCCATAACACAAGTCGTCGTTGCAGATGTCTTGAGCATTGCCAAAGGGCACATAGCGATCTCAGTGGGATTGACGTCATCGCTAGTTTGACTGTCAAGTCAAACTGGCGAAGACGTCAATCAGACTGATGACGATCAGTGCCTCGTGTTGCTGTCAGGAAATATCGACAGGAGGATCCATGATCAGTTTTCTTCTTTCTGTTTCTTTTTCTTGCATATTTATATTCTTTTTTTGTGAGACCCTGGTCTGCACGAACTGGTTGTCCCCCGCGAATCGAGGGAGACAACCAGTGTGGCTCATGTCTGACAATACATTGAAACCTGCGTACTGCCTAAAGAACAGGACAAACGTGGCCGCTGTTTGGTCAGGTGACCGTTTGTAGGGTTTTTTTTTATATAATAAAAGTGAAGGGGAAGTATTAGTACTGCTTTGGTGGTTGCAATACACAGATGCCCACTACATACAGGTGGCCGCTACAACAGTTTTTGCCGGTTCTTTCCCGCAAGAATCAGACGCATTTACCACAACTGAAAAAGGAAGGGGTGGGTGGGTGGAACGAGTGAGTGCCATGGGGGTGCGTGGTGTTTTCTTTTTCCCTCATACCAACACCCTGCGGCGATGTAGGAATGAGAGACAGATTAGTTTCAAGTGGCTCTTCCGCCAGTGTACCAGTCACAGGATAAACCCCCGCTGATTCATCCTTCTAAGGCTATAGATATACATATGCCTGGGTCGATCCGTCAATGAGCGAGACGCTTAGATTCCAGAGCCAGAAAAAAAAAAAAAAAGCTTCGCCGCACATCGCGAGACATAGGTGTCCCTCACTCGTATTGTACATCTATGCTGATTTCCAAGCATTCAGTCCATTATAGTAAGAGGCATAGATTCACATGAGCCCATGCATCTGCATGGGCGCATGAGAATCTATGCCCTTTGTGGAATGGAAAGAGCTGGGTAGGGATATCCGTCTCCCCTTCTATCAATCTTGATCTTTCACAAGTCCCCCAGCTACCCCCCCCCCCCCCAGCATTTCTTCATCTCCCCTCTCTCTATACCCTCACTCTTCTTCTCTCTTCCCCCCCCCCCCCCCTCCTCCCTATCCTTTATTCTCCTCCTTTTCCCGTCAGAAGTGTTTCCTCGCTGTTCTCCAAACAAACCAGCGTGCCATCTTGCAGCCAACACCCAGTAAACCCTACCTGAGTAAACACAGATGTAAAAGAAGCCATAAACGAAAAGGTTGTGCTACACAAGAGGAAGTATTGTCGTCATTTTTTAATATTAGTAAAACACGCTCAGGTCCGACACACTACAACACTACAAGCAGATATGATCGACGATGATAGTTCAAGGGTGTTGCCGGAACAGCTTGACGCCTCTGGGCGCTAAGCTATTCTGGCACCACCTTTGAACTACCATGGTCGAACTGTCTCTCGTAGTCTTTAGAGAAGAACTTTCAGTTTTAGGAATAACAACCCTAGGGCTCAGAGTGTTATAATGAAAGGACGAATGATGAATACAATATTCCTATCAGATCATCGGTATCACCATCACTGGACAGTAAAAGTTTAACATCTGTGTACTTTGCAGATAGAAGAAGTTCACTATGGCATGTAAATCCGCCACACATAACCTCATTTACATCTTGCAGGTGGAGGGTGTTTCACTGCGTGATTGAAGATTACTGCGTTCATTGTTGGATTGACTATATAGCCAAGGCACGAAGTGTCTGAATCGTTTACCAGCCAAACAAACAAATATTTTGCCATACTTGAAGCTTTTTATGTTCCCTTTCCCCACTGTCAAGTGCATTTCTCGTGAAGTCAGTCTCTCACGCTGAGTAGACGGGAGCACATTTCAGTGTTAACATTGAAGAAAATTCTTCCGTCTGAAAAAAGAATAAAATGACACGGTCTAAATTTCCATGTGGGTGTTGGCTAAAATTGAGTTCAGGAGACAGATCGGTCATTTTAGTTTCATTCCAATGGTAGTAACAAGTCATTCTGATACCCTTAGACTATTATAGTGGATCCATATCTAAATGTCGGAGCTGAAATCTATGTTCATTAGCTTGCAGAAAATATCTCCCCATACTGAGGAAGGTCACTATTTCACACTCGAACAGTAGTGCTTCGGTTGACCGAATGACAGTCCGACTTGTCAGCGAGGGTCTCTCTCTCTCTCTCTCTCTCTCTCTCTCTCTCTCTCTCTCTCAAAGTTATCTCTTTGATCCTCGCTCTTCCTTGTACTATACACGAGTGTTTGTGTGTGTATGGCTGCGGGGGCTAGTGATTATCTACACTTATTGCAGATGGAATGCCAGGTCTGGCTGAGAGCAGAGTTGAGGAAGGGGGAGAAGGGGTGGGGGGAGGATGTTTCAGTCTTCGATTTAGCCACATTGGTTGTCTCTCTCGACTGATTTGCTACCGCTGAAAGCGGTAGCAAATCTAGAGTGACAACCAGTGTGAGATTCAGCCTCTCCTGGGAATCAATATTGATTTGATGGGGCCGTGCATCTCTTAGAGTAGGGAACATGAGGAACTGTGTCTTTTGCGGCAGCTTGAAAGTTTTCACTTTTGCCTGCACGGTTACTCTGGAAGCGGCTAGGGCTTTCTCTGTCTAATCTTTCGCGGCTGGCAACATAAATTCACATTCCTGCCTGTTCAGACGGTGTTTAGGTGGGCACCCTTCCTGCCATGACTGAATCCCACGCAGGTCGTTGCAGTGAACTCCTAAATACCTCCTTCGCTTCAGTCATACTTATAAGAGAGAGAGAGAGAGAGAGAGAGAGAGAGAGAGAGAGAGAGAGAGAGAGAGAGAGAGAGAGAGAGAGAGAGAGAGAGAGAGGCCGGCTGATCTGACACTCACGCGAACAGTTTTCATCATGTTAAATATCATGCTAAATATAGAGATAAATATATGCTTCAAAATTATTTCATTTTTGTACAATGATTAAAAAAACTAATTACATTTAGTTAAAGACATGTATTTGTAGGCTATTTTGGTATATGCAAGGAGATTTGTTTATTATAAATATGACAAATCTTATAATTATATCCTCACAATAGTAACTGTAATGTAAAGAAGGCATGCGTGGGTTTAATTTGTCTTTATCAAGTCACTTTAATCTTGGACAGTAAGCGGCATAGATTTTCAGAGTCTGGTTCGAACCCACCGCCCTCCCCAGCACACACACACACACACACACACACACACACACACACACACACACACACACACACACACACACACACAAACACACACACACACACACACACACACACACACACACACACACACACACACACACACACACATTGTACGTGAGACACTCTCTCTAGCTGAAAGCTACCAAACAAAGCGTTCTACTACTCAGAGTCAAGTGATCAATAAATCCCCCCCCCCCCCCCCCCCCCACCCCCACCCCCATCCCGCCCCAATCCTGCCTCACCCCTAACCCCATCAACCAAAAAAAAAAAGAAGAAGCAACTAACAAGCAAGAAAGCAACCAATTAAGCAGCTAAGTAATCACCCACTAACTAAACTCGCAATGGATAAATAGTACAGCATTAGGCGGGTTGGGACGAGGAACTTTCAGCTATTGCACTTTGCCGAGTACAATCCAGCTGCAAGGGGCTTAGATTAACCCTTTTCATCCTGATACACCCATTGCGTGAAATACATTAAATTTTGTCTATGATAGCTCAAGGGTGGTGCCAGAATAGCTTGGCGCCTAAGGCTGACTTCTGGGACAGATTCAGCAAGTGTTCCCGTGAGGGAAAAAAAATCAGCTATCACAAACTGTGCAGCTATTCCCTGGCACTGCCTGTGTAAACTTCGTAGTTTCTGTGCATCCATGTACAATGTGACTGCAATACGTGAGCACATCGCGCTGCGCGAAGCGAGACGGCGATAGAAAGTGTGTCAAGTGCAGCTGGCCCAGATGAAAGGGAGGAAGGAGACAATGAGGTAAGATGAATGCTCATTTAGTACATCAGCCAGGCCGTTTCCAGTACCAAGACGCATAGATTCTCATGTGCCCCTGCACCTCTTGCTCAGTGACGGAAAAGCATTCACAGGGCGGCCTATGCCACTTCATACAAGTCAGCGCCACATTTTGGATCTGCAAGACGTAGTTTAAATATTAGATCTATCTTTGCTAGGCGGGCCCCACTTGTTGAGGGACATGACAAGATCTGTGTCTGCTTGAGTGATGGTTGCTGCAAGGATGTACATGTTTAATTAAACTGTGGTTGTAGTGGTCATGTTCGTACACTTTTGTTGTATATTTGTTGCAGTGTGTGAGTGAATGCGTGTGATTCACGTGAGCGTGCTTGTTGGTTCAGTTCGCGGCTACATTCTGCGCATTGAGTTATATTATAAATATGGAAATGCGCCATATAAATGCTATGCATTATATATTTTCAACTCTTCGTGCTTCATTCACAACGCTGCCCCCCCCCCCCCCAACTTCCTGCCCACACACACACACGCACACACAATCCCCGGCACACCACTGCACCACCTTCTAACCCTCAAACCGACCCATACTCCTTTTCCTTGAATTACAGCTAATTTTTCACAACTCTTGAACTGTCGTAGTCAATCCTGTTAACCCTTTTAACCCGAAGGTCGTATTTCTCAAATTTTGGATGTTGCCTAATGACTATGTACAAGTTGTATCATGGTCAATCCATCTCCTGCTGTAGGGCGCTGGGGTTAAATGGGATAATGAGTTAATTTTTTTTTTAAAACTGTCTTTTTCTTTCAGGTCAAAGGGAAAACCCAGAAGAACCTACATGGCATCTCCTCTTTACCCCACTAACACGACAGCACCACCAGTGAGTATAAAGCCATACATTAACAGTTTGTTGAGGTGATTCCTGCGTGGATCACCTGGACAAAAAGCTTGACCAACAGCCAGAGCCGACAGTCAGAGGTATCGCCTGTGTCAGCCTCCTGCCTTTAATCCTTTGGCTGTCTTACTTTTACTTACGCCTGTCACCCCTACCAGGGTATAGGCCGTCGACGAGAGACCTCCAGCGACTCCTGTCCTGTGCTTTTCCTTCGATTTTACTCCAGGTGGTTCCCAGTCTCTTGATGTCTGCTTGGAGGTCTCGACGCCAGGTTTCTCTCGGCCTGCCTCTTTTCCTCTTTCCCTGGGGTTTCCATGACAATGCCTGCCTAGTGATACTGGAAACTGGCTTTCTCAGACTGTGACCAATCCATCCCCATCTTCTTCGTCCAATTTCATTCTCTGCTGTTATCTGCTCTGTTCTCTCCCAGAGTCTGACGTTGTTGATCTTCTCTGGCCAGTGGATTTTCAAGATTCTTCTAAGGCAACTGTTTATGAAGATCTGTACTCTGTTGACTGTGGTTTTTTGTAAACCTCCAAGTCTCTGCTCCATATAGGAGAACTGCTTTTACGTTTGAGTTGAAAATCCGGACTTTGGTGTGTTGTGACAGCTCTCTGGAACTCCACACTTTTTCAGCTGGAGAAAGGCTGCTCTGGCTTTACTGATTCGTGCTCTGACATCTGCATCAGTGCCACCTTTTTTGTCGATGATGCTCCCGAGATAGGTGAAGGACTCCACCTCCTCCAACGGGGTGCCAGCAAGCAAGACTGGTTCTTCCCTGGTTGCGTTCAACCTCATTGTCTTTGTTTTCTGTTTGTGGATGGTGAGTCCCACTTGGGACGAGATGTCAGCAAGCCTCGTGGTCTTGTCCTGCATTTGTTGATGAGTGTGGGACAGTAAAGCCAAGTCGTCTGCAAAATCGAGGTCGTCAAGCTGTGTCCACAGTGTCCACTGTATTCCGCTTCGTCTCTGCTCTGTGGTCATCTTCATGACCCAGTCTATGGCCAGTAGGAAGAGGAACGGAGACAGCAAACACCCCTGCCTGACACCGGTTCTGACCTGGAGCTCCCTGGTGAACTGCCCTTCGTGGATCACGCGACATGTCATGCCATCGTAGCTGCTCTTGATCAGGCAGACGAGCTTTGTGGGTACACCGTAGTGTCGTAGGAGTTTCCACAGAGTCTCTCGGTCCACGCTGTCAAATGCTTTCTCGTAATCCACAAAGTTGACGTACAGCGGGGAGCTCCACTCCAGAGACTGCTCCACGATGATGCGGAGAGTGGCAATCTGGTCTGTACATGATCGGTTTTTCCTGAATCCTGCTTGCTGGTCTCTCAGCTGGGGGTCGACGGAGCTCTTCATTCTCTCCAGGATGATCCTGTTGAAGACCTTTCCTGGTACTGACAGCAAGGTGATTCCTCTGTAGTTGGAACACTTGCTGAGGTCGCCTTTCTTGGGAAGCTTGATTAGGTACCCCTCCTTCCAGTCAGCCGGCATCACCTCCTCTTCCCAGATCTTTCCAAACAGTGGGTACAGCATCTCAACTGTTGTCTCTAGGTCTGCTTTCAGAGCCTCCGCTGGGATGCCATCTGGCCCTGCTGCTTTGCCGTTCTTTCAAAAATGCCACTGCTCTTCTGATCTCTTCCCGGCTGGGTCTGTCACAGCTGATGGGTAGGTCAGTCTCTGCCGGCTGGATGTCTGGGGGGTCGGGTGGGGCTGGGTCTGTTCAGTAACTCTTCAAAATACTCGGCCCATCTGTCGAGTTGGTCTGCTCTGTCTGCAATAGGCTTGCCTTCTTTGTCTTTTACTGGTCTTTCTGTATGGCCATACTTGCCAGACAATCTTCTGGTAATGTCGTAGAGCTGTTTCATGTTGCCGCTGCCTGCTGCCTTTTCTGCCTCTGCTGCCAGGCTGTCTGTGTAGGCCTCTCTTGTCTGCCCTGATACTCCTCTTCACCTCGCGGTTGGCTTCCGAGTATTCCTCCTGTGCCCTTACTTTGGCTGCTCTCGTGCGACTGTTGTTGACACGCTGCTTTCTTCTGCTTCCTCACTTCTATCTTCTTCAAGGTCTGTGCCGACAGCCAGTCCTTGTGATGGTGTTTCCTGAACCCTACAGTGTCTTTGCAGGTTGAGTTCAGCGCCTCTCTAACTGCCTTCCACTGCTGCTCTGTGGTGACCGGCCTCCTCTTCATTTACTAGCTCCTGTAGCGCTTGAAACCGGTTGGACAGCACCAGTTTGAACTCTTCTCTAACTCCAGTCTCTCTCAGGAGGCCTACATTATAGCGCTGTCTTCTTGTTGTCCTCTGTGCGGCTTTTCTTTAGCTTGAGCTTCATTCTTAAGGTAAGCAGATGGTGGTCTGAGGCGACATCTGCTCCCCTCCTCACTCGAACATCTTGAAGGGATCTTCTAAATTTCTTGCTAATGCAGATATGGTCTATTTGGTTCTCTGTAGTATGGTCAGGTGAGACCCACGTTGCTTTGTGTATTGTTCTGTGTGGCCGGAAGATGCTGCCTCCAATGACAAGTCTGTTTAGAGCACAAAAGTCTACGAACCTCTCCCCGTTCTCACTCATCTCCCCTAGTCCCTGTCTCCCCATCACCTCTTCGTATCCGGTGTTGTCCTCCCCTATTTTGGCATTAAAATCGCCCATGACGATGGTGATGTCTCGCTCCGCACATTTGTCCACGGCACTCTGGAGTCGGTCGTAGAACTCTTGTTTCTCTTCCTCGTCACTGTCATTAGTGGGCGCATAACACTGGATGACGTTCAGCTTGATCTTTTTCCTGGTTCTAAAGGCTGCTGTGATCATTCTTGGCCCAAGAGGTTCCCAGCCCATCAGCGCTCTCTGTGCCACTGGTGACAGCATGAATGCTACACCTTCTGTACGCCCATTCTCCTCTTCATGTCCTGAATACAGAATCATCTCCCCACTTAACAGCCTTTTCTGGCCAGAATGCGTCCATCTGGCTTCACTGATACCTAGTAAGTGAAAGGTTGTACTTTTGCATTTCCGCTGCTATCTGGGCGGACTTTCCGCTCTAGTACATGGTCTTAACATTCCATGTGCCCATGGTTGTGTCCCTGAATAAAAAGAGGCGGCTCGGTCCTGTGGCTTCCGAAGACTTCCGGCTTTCACCACATGACGTCATAAATCTTCTGGTAGAAGAACCTTCCTCCTCCAGGAAAGGAATTGCTGTTTGTCTATTCGTCGGCGTTTTTGTAGCTATTTCTTTATTTGCAGGGTGGGGAAGCTACCCCCCCCCCCACGCCCAATCCCCTTACTAGGAGGACCAGGGGTTTTCTGTCGGGGTCTCCTTCCCTTAGACCATGTTGGTTCAGGGCACCTTATTTCATTTGGTGCACCCCTCTCGCGAGGGACCCCCTATCCGCCACCCAGGGGACGCGCCTCAACGCCATATGGTCCCAGCGCGAGGCCTTTGGCTGTCGGTAGCACATTATCAAGAGCCAATTGAGGGTTCATCCTGCGTAGCTGACTTGGTCTGAAAGTACACTGTACCATAATTGTGGAAGCTTTGTACACTAGTGATTTGATAATGGTAAAATAATGATAGTCATATAAATATATTTCTGATAACACTTTGAGATAATTTTCATGAAATCTAGGAGCGAACCATGTACCTGGTGCATTCATGGCAGGCACCATACTGCCCCAGGACAACAAATACTCAAATGGATTGTATAGTATTAATTTAAGTTCAAAGCCATAAATTAAGTCTCAGCACACTACAGCAGGTGGATCAACCATGATAATTCAAGGGTAGTGTCAGATTAGCTTGGTGCCGTGAGGCACCAAGTTAATCTGGCACTACCCTTGAATTATCATGGTCGGTCCATGTCCCGCACATGGTACATATTGTGACCTTGGGGTTAAATGGGCTAAACTGCTTTCACTTCCAGAACCAAACAAGGGATGTGATAAAGGAAGATCTACGTGTACCAAGAGCAATGGCATGTTTACCAACACTGGACCAAACACCTTCCCTGCAGGACCTCACACTTTCCACGGACAATGAGGGTGAAGTATGGGTGGATCACGAATCATTCATCAGACTCTTGAGAATCAAGCTCCAACCCAGCGACAAAGAAGTCAGAAGAGATAACATCAAAAGATACTTTAAAAATGTCAGTGGTGGCAGTGCAATCAAAACAAGGAAGGGCTTGGTGAACTGGCATGGTGGCACTTGTGTTGTGGTGGACTGCGTCCGTTTCTCTGCACTTTGGGTTTCATCTTTGCGTTTGAAGATTCCTTCAGTGTGTGCAAAAGTGCTGTGAGGGAGATTGCGGCTTGCGTTCTGCTGAGAGGGCCCGAGAAAAACCTGTGTTCCTACGCCACTACACCACAAATGGAGTCCCCCGGTGGTTCTTGGTTTGAAAAATGCTACTGAAGACGTGCGCAGCAAGACAGATCCTCAAGAGCCCCCACTTGCTGGAACAGGGATTCTGCTGTTATGTGGTAAAAACCAATGTGTCCATTTTTGAGAAACGTGAGATTCTCATTGTATAACAATGAGAATCTCACTTTGCTCAAAAATGGACAAACTAGCTTTTGCCACATGACAATGAGAATCACTTTTCTCAAAAATGGACAAACTAGCTTTAGCCACATAACAATGAGAATCTAATTTTTCTCAAAAATGGACAAACTGGCTTTTGCCACAAAAGAATCTCACTTTTCTCAAAAATGGACATACTGGCTCTTGCCACATAAGAGCAGAATTTATGATGGTCTTTATCTCATTCGAGACGTGCCGCCTTAAGCTGCGTATTCGAGGTGACAGGTCTCGAATGAGTTAACCCCTTTGTGCAAGCAGCCACTGGTCCGTGGTTAAGGCGCCTGCCACCAGTGCCTAGGGTGCGAGGTTCGAGACCGTAATGTGTGTGATATTGCAAACGATTCGCCTGTTCATGCCCGGGAGAAGGGCAATTTAAATGAAAGGCATCGTGTGTGTGTGTGTGTGTGTGTGTGTGTGTGTGTGTGTGTGTGTGTGTGTGTGTGTGTGTGTGTGTGTGTGTGTGTGTGAATACGAACTATGTAACTTGTGAGTAGCATTTTATTCAGTGCACATAGATATAGATCGCCTTGTAGACAGTGTATCCTGTCTTGTCATTTCAAGTATTATTATTTATTCTATGCACAAATAAAACTCTTGAGTTAGATGGCTTTCCACAGTGGTATACCAATGAATCAAAATGTATTATGTACACTATGATTCAGTAGTTCTCAGTTAAACCGCTTGCCATGGAAGGCAGGTTGAAGAGTGAAAAAGTGGACTGGAAAGGGGGTTTGGAATTGGGTTTGTGACGATAACCTTTCGCACTTCAGCGAGAGACACAAGGATAATTATTATGTGTGCTTTGCTTATCTTTAAAGCTAAGCTGCACGAAGCTGTGTTTTGGATAGTCTGTAAATCACACACTAAAGGAACATTTGCAAGAGGCACAGATCCTCATGAGCCCCCGCAGGTTGTGGGGGCTGATGAGGATCTATACCTCTTGCTGGTATTATTTATGTCTTTTTTTCCGTCTGTTGAGGTAAAAGGGTGTTATGATGTAAACGAGGGAAGGTGATAGGTTTCGCGAGGCGTAGGATAATAACCGCCGCCTTAAAACAGAAAGATTGCGAGATGTCTGGGTTGAAATTTGGATCTCTCTCTCCATCTCTCCTCCCCCCCCCCCCCCTTCCCCCCCCCCCCCCCGGCCCTTCAGTCTTTCGCGCTCTCTGGCTTGGGGTGGGAGAGGGGGGTGGGGTGGGGGGAGTGTTATGCCAGCATAGAGTGCATTTTACTGGTACACTGTTGCTACTCACAGAAAATTGCGCCCCCCCCCCCACCCTCTTACACACACACACACACACACACACACACACACACACACACACACACACACACACACACACACACACACACACACACACACACCACTCCCCACCCACGCACATGAAAAGTTCCTCTGTGGACAGTCGCGATGTTTGCTTCACGTAAGAGCCGATGAGCTGTTGATTTGCTTTCGAGCCACATAGGAAACGACAGGACCGCATACGGTTGGCGCCCCCCCCCCCCCCTCCCCGTGCATATGTCTGTCTCACTTTTATCTTTGATTTTGTCACACCATAGGACTATAGGGAGTTGATCTGGTCATGCCCAATAGTAATACCAACGACGTTTACGTGCAGTAGAATGTTTTTCAGTGTTTCTTTGCACACACCGCGCATGCACGCACGCACGCATGAACACAGAGAGAGAGAGAGAGAGCGCGCAGCACTGACTAGCCGACTACAGTAACCACCCCCCAAAACCTCAGTACATGTATATCCGTCACCTCAGTGCCGCCAAAGACACAACATGGTGGTGTGTCGACGGACACAATCACACTGCAATCACCAAAGCCCTGCCCCCCCCCCCCCCCCCACCCCCCCCCTCCGGCCTCCCCCCCCCCCCCAACACACACACACACACACACATACCTAGTCCACAGCTTAATCCTGGCGTGGCGTGGCAATTCAGACTGTCGGTGTCAGTCGACGCCGCGCTGAATATTCTGTGGCAAAGGATGATTGATGAAGCTAAATGACTCGATCAATAACAGGCTAACACAGCCTATCTTCCGCACGATCCCTAATCGCAAACAGTAAACAACGACTGGTCATCGGGCCGACGTCACCCTCCGTTATCCCGCGCACCGCGGTGAACGTCGGCCCCGGGGACTCAGTTTTGTGACATGGGGTCAGCTGCATGAGCGAGCTTAGTCCTGCACCAGCCACTGAGCAAGGTGCGCCGCAATAGCGGCGCACCTTGCTCAGTGGCTGGTGCAGGACTAAGCTCGCTCACGCAACTGGCCCCTGGTTACGCCACATACACTGACTACACAGCGGCGCAGCAAAACATACGACATGCAATCACTCGCTGACGTCTTCTTCATGAGTCGCAATATTCCCTTGGGCTGTCGGTAACGGTTTTTGTCGCGATCGCACTCCTTACAGGGATCATCACGACAGAAACCGCTACGGCCAAAGCGGTTGAACCGATTCTCTTTCTATAATAGCGAAATTAACTCTCACGAGGTCGCAGTCAAATCTTTCACTTGCTGTTGGCATAGATCCTCATGACCGACTAAGATACTAATATTATGTCAGTGGACAGAAACTCTCATCAGTGAGCCGCGGCAGGGGTTCGTGATGGTTTATGCCCATTACGGTCATAAGGACTACAGAACCAAGTTTTCCTTCTTTTTTTTTCTCTCATTTATTTATTTATTTATTAGACGCGATAAACGAACATTCAAAGCAAAAAAGGCGATAGATTTGCCCAATTTTCGGTCTTCTACACTTCCTTTGAGGTTGCGTGTACTAAATATTGCTTGTTAGACGTCAATTTGTTTTTGTATCTAATATTTCTTTTTTCCATGTTCAGAAACAGTGTTAACTCATTCGAGACGCGCCGCCTCCGGATACGCGGCATAAGCCGCGTATCCGGAGGCGGCACGTCTCGAATGAGTTAATAAACATTTACTGCATTCACAACAAAAATTACATTAAGCCTGCCCAGCAGAGTACAATGTATCCCGATGTCCTCATTGTAGCGCGTGGCGTGCTGCACGTGTTCCCCAACATGTGCACGTGCAGAGCAGACTGATATGTCTGGCATCACTGCCCTTGAGTGACGGGAGACACAGAGGAGCCTGGGGGATGCTGGAGATGGGATGGCCGGGTCGGGGGGGGGGGGGGAGGCCAAAGTATTTACATCAGCAGCACAGGATTGGATTGGCTAGAGGAAGGCGTCGTCACGGTGTGTATCAATGCCTAGTGTTTATTTCTTTTCTAGTCACTGTCAAACAAACAAGTGGAAGCGACTTTGGTAACAATGTCAGCCGTCTTAATCAAATTTCAAATATAAATGATTTGAATTTTAAAAAAGCAAAAAAAAAAAAACCCCCCAAAACTTCAGTAGCTCGCTTGAGATTGCCCTTAGCACCACGTGAATGTTCTGTGTTTATGTATAGCGTGTGAGTAAATGCGCTTGATTCACGTGAGCGTGTTTGTTGGGTTCAGTTTGCGGGCGGCACTTTGAGCCGATTTTCAATTGGGATAAAAAGCCTATTTAATGCGCTGATTTATTTATTTATTATTATAAGCGCATCCCCCCTCAACTCCCCCCCCCCCCCTCTTTCCGACGCCCCCCCTCCCCCCCTCCCCCCCCCCCCCCACCGTAATCCCTCACCCCTACCCGGCCTACAACAACAGCAAAACATGTACACAAACACCTAAACACGCAAGCAAGCAAGCGCGCACGCATGCACGCCGCGGCCGTCCGCTCTAAACGGCATAGGGACTGAGTGTGCACAAAACCCCAATACGCATCGGGCCTACGTCGGCCGCCGTCGACCCGTGCGCGGGCTAACGACGGCCGACGTCGTCCCGATGGCCCTTGCGCACTGGGAATGTACCACCTCGAAGGTTGTGATCCGACACGTCGGCAGCTGGGGTCTCTCTCTCTCTCTCTTTCTCTCTCACCCCCCACCCCCTCCACCCCCTCCAACGAGTTTTCTTTACCAAGCGCTGTATGAACTTTCATGAGGTGGGGCCATGAACACATGTGTCTGCATTCTACTCCTGATTTACCCTCCTATGTATCAGTCTCGCGCTGAAATTCCAAAGCACTCCCTCCGTCTGAAGTGCATACATGTAAATAGTAAATAAATTTATGCAGGAGATATCGATTCTCATGAGCCCCTGCAACTGCATGAGAATCTATGCCTTTTGCCCATGGCAAAATGTAACACAGGCGTGCCTATATATGGTGAATTGGATACTCACTGTTTTACTATTACTGTACCCACCCTCTCTGTAAGAAAAAAACCCATAGATATTTCTGAGCTCACGCGAGCTACATCCATTGCAAATGCAACCTGAGTACAAAGTTCAGCGGGGTGAAATAACAGGCGGGTGCTGAATCTTGTATTTATAACTGATTGCTGTTTTTAACAGATCAATGCCCCTTTACAGTTCTAACTCAGACTCAGAAAAACCTAATCATTTTGATTCGATGGAATGTGAGCTCGCGCTCTTCTGGGTTTCTGTCCAGTTTTTCCAGCAGAACGGTTTGTTTATAATTGCTGTCATCGCGTCTAATACAATGGCGGAAGGCAGTCACTGAATCAGCTCGCGCAGCTTCTTGTATGTAAGGACCAGCATAATGATAGAGGCAGGCAAGAGTCAGGATTCTCATTAGCTTTCGTATCTGCGGGCGTCATGAGGATCTATGTTTATTCCAGACAGGAGGTGTTTATCATTGAGTGTATCTAATTCAGTGTGATAGTGGTCCTTTATACAGATGAGAAAAGGCATAGATCCTCAAATGTGCGCCACGCAAGTTACAGGACCGTGACCCATGAGAATCTGTGCCTAAGTTTTGCTTTTTCAGTTCACACAATTTTAATTTCCAGGCTGAGTGGGGGAAAGGGAGCGAGATGGGCTTATTGTGTTTTGCAGTGAGTTTCAGCCGTTTCTTTTGTTTTTTAGTAACCGTACATCAATGGCCATATTATAAATGAACACATTTCCCCCCCCCCCCCCCCCTCTTTTGTTCTGGTACAGACAGAGTCGGGTTCACTACGTAATATACTTCAGTGTATCTGCTGAGGCACATATACGGGCAGAAATTTAAAAGCCAGGTTACAAATAAAAAATTAAATATATACTAAAATGGTCTTGGATAGGGCTATTATTTGGTTGAGGGCTGGAGACAGTACAAGGCTTTAGCCTGCCTTGAAGGCCGCTTTCATCGGAACTGCCGTCAGATGGTATGGCAGAAGGTTCTCTGTTCCATCTGATGTGCACAGAGACAAATGAACCTATCAAGAAACATTCATTCCACCGTTACCGCATACTTTCACGAGGATAGAATATTCTTGTTTTTACATCAGACGGATGGCATTCACTGCCTAGCAATGTTCGCCCATAACCAAAGACAAAACTCCCCAAGAGGCATAGATCTTCATGAGTTCCGCGCAGAGTGCGGGGGCTTGTGAGAAGCTAAATGTACTGTATGTATCTTGGTGGCTAGTGTTGCCTCTATGCTGCTATGTTTACGCAGCCGGGATAAAATCGCGACCACCGAGCCCAAAACAAAACACCCATGGCTGTCAACACGTGTGATTCGACGACCGTCCCGGCACTGCGGCGTAGAATAGCCGTAGAATAGCGCGATGCTCATGCTCCCTTTTACAGTCTATAACTCAACGGACAGAGAAAAAAAGGTCCCTGAATTCCGGCAAGTATGAGTGCGAGTCAGTTATCATCAAGCTGTCGTGAGAGATATCTGGCACATATCAAACCAGCCGCGACCGTATTTCCTCCCCTCCTTTTTTGCTCCTGCGACTCCCTGACCAAAAGCTTTTCGAGTTTTTCAGTTCACGGATAGTACGACTGTGTCTTCACTTGGCCGTGTATACACTATTTAGTTATAACCATTTTTACACTTTATTATCACTAGGCTGTTGTTTTTTTCTCTCTCTTAATAAAGTTTCATTTCATCTCTCTTTCTCTCTCTGAGAATGTTGTAGTTTAGCAAGGACAAACACGAAAAGAGGCCTGTGCGCCTATTGTTTCCAAAAAAAATGCGGTAACCCGTACACGCACTAAAAAAATTCTAAGGTTCATTTTTTCAAAATGAAGTTGATTCAAATTTTCAATGATTTCACACAAGTTCACCTTATTTTGCGCATGCAGTCAAGGAGACAAAAGATGAAAAAGGAAGGGACTAACGGGGACGCGGGCTGCGTCTGCCGTCCGCTGTAATATAAACAATTCCGCGATAACGCGGATGCTAAGGAGCTCGTGGGGCCATGTGTTTTTGGAGCTGTAGCGACTACCTCAGTTCGGAGTAATCTCCGAGCGGTTCAGGATATAACTGTTTAGGTTCACGGCAGTGCAAACTCGAGTTTGGAGACCAACTGTTTAATCATGCCCCAGGACGCAGGTGATTTTCGGCTGATGTCGGCCTCGGCGAGAGAGGTAGGAGGAGAGATTTTCATTCATTCATTATCTCCAATTTAACGTCCCACTGGCACTATACAGTGATCGGGGACTAAGGAGGAGAGATGATGATGATGAATCTTTTATTGCAGGATAGAGCTATTAGGCAACTCAATGCCTGTCTTACAAGCTGTCCTGTATACAAAAACGAAACACAACAAGGGAACAAACGCATCACACACAGAAAAATATGCAGGAAAAAAAAACCCCGAACACGATTTGAATTATTAAACGAGAGACAATGACAATGACAATGATTCTTTATTTTACAACGGTGAAAGTTTTGGTGAAACCATTTTTCGAACTTGCCGTTGCTAATCTACTTACATATAATTCACAAATCACAAAATACTATCTTTAAATTGGGAAAAACAAAATATAAAACGAACAAAAAATTGAAATATAAAGTATTAAAAAAAGAAATCATTGAAGAAGTGTAAATAAACATAGAAAATCTCACACATACACACGGTTGTAAAGGTGTTCATATCCATATATACATTCATAGACACAAGCACAAACACAAACACACACACACACACACACATTGACACACACACACACACACACACACACACACACACACACACACACACACACACACACACACACACACACACACACGCGGAGAGAGAGAGAGAGAGAGAGAGAGAGAGAGAGAGAGAGAGAGAGAGAGAGAGAGAGAGAGAGAGAGAGAGAGACGCACACACACCAGAAAATGTTTTTTTTCTTGATGAAGTGTGGCATTTCCATTCCAATCTCTCGCACGCATTGTCCAGTCCTAGAGTGGACACCAAAGACCTCCTTCCAATGAGAAAACACGATATATAAACACGTGCCGTATCAGAAGAGACTGAAAAAAAAGTGAAGAATACTTTAAAAGTGAAGTAACTCGATATTTCCCCAGGGCGCGGACACAGCTCCTGTTTAGAACGCGGAACATAGCCACTGACAGCTTTGATGGTGCGAAAGCTCGGAAATTGAAAAATGACACCACAGTAAAACCTGTTTTTGAGCAACCGCCTTTTTCTGAAAGAAAAAAAAGGTCTTTAACCCATTTAGCCCGGACGCACTACAGCAGGAGTTGGATTGACCATGATAATTCAAGGGTAGTGCCTGATTAGCTTGGCGCCTGAAGGCGCCAGTCTAATTGGGCACTACCCTTTAATTATCATGGTCGATCCATCTCATGCAACTAATGCACTGTCGTTAGGTGACACCTCCAAAACCGATTTGGGGAAAACGGCTGTGGGGTGAAATGGGTTAAAGATATAGGTGCTTTCTAAAGTAAATTAAAGGCCCACTACCGCCGTAACTGTTCAAAGATACACTTCTGTAACAGATGGTTACGAAACACTACACTGACACAGGTCCATTTATGGTTCATTTAGACACAGGACAATCCGGTTCAACACACGTCGTCTTGATATCAAGTAACCTGGCAATGACTCCACTCCGTTCTAAAAATACAAAGCTATCAGTACGAGAAACAGCTAAAAATGGATTGACATGATGATGGCTGCGCAGAATAAATAAATGCGATTACGCGTGCGCTTTTGCTGCGTGTCCAAACTGCCATCAAGCCCATTAAGTGCGTCGACAAGGCAAAACAAACATAAAATAGTGTCTTCAGTTTTACGCGTAATGTTACTTTAAGTCAGTCGGTCTCAAAGGGCAAAATATGTCACTTCTCATCTACAACCACTTTGACGTCTTTAACCCTTTTCATCCTGATACACTGTTGATTTGAGATCAACTTGACTATGATAGTTCCAGGGTGGTGCCAGACTGAATAACTTGGCGCCTGAGGCGACAAGCTATTTTGGCACCACCCTTCAACTAGAATGTTTGATCTAGCCCAGAATCTAGTGTAGCCTTCATAGGACAATAATCAAATACAAAACAACAACAACAACAACAACAACAACAAAAAACAACAACAAACATCAGCCTTAGGTTGTAATTGGTTAACTCATTTGAGACGTGCTGCATCCGGATACGCGGCTTAAGCCACGTATCCGGATGTGGTACGCCTCGAATGTGTTAATGACCGGTAATCTCCCATTTGGATGGTCGCTCAAACCGCCCGCGGTCTCCTGCTGTAGTGTTCGGGGACAAAAGTGTTTAACTGATTTAGCGAGGCCTCAGTTCCATCGGCTAGAGATTCTCATGAGCCTCTGCAGACCAGGTGGGTGACCGGGCAAACGTAAGATCCAAAATCACATATCAGCACAACAATGTTGACCTCTTTCGAGGCGGATCGCATCCGGCATTACTGATCCTGCGTATCCGAACTGCAATGCGTCAGGAACAAGTTAACATTCAGTCTCGACACACCACAGCCAGATATTCCTCGACCATGGTAGTTCAAGGGTGGTGACAGAATAGCTTGGCGCCTATAGGCGCCAAGCTATTCTGGCACCACCCTTGAACTACCATGGTCCGCCGTGAGATGGCCTTAGTCGCCTGCTCGGCGTTAAACCCAAATAACCAACCATTGAACTACCATGGTCGATCTGTTTCCTGAATTGTAATGCAGTCCGGCTCAGAGGACAACTCCAAACTTTGGTTTCTGGGACACAATGAGTTAATACAATGATTTCTTACAGCTAGGAAGGTACACATGATGCAAACTTGCCAGGAAACAAGACCGCCTGTCATAAAATCGATATTGCCGCCGCAAGAAAATGATGAGCAAAGATGGGCTTCTGTTGATGATGATGACGGGAGGTCAGCGGGGGACTGGTGCCAGTTGCATGCATGGCCGGCTTAAGACGTGTAGTCCTGACGCACTATAGCAGCTAGTCCGGCACTACCCATGAATTATCAGAATCCTCGCATGCGACTGGTGGCATCAGTGACACGTCCAAACTTCAGGATATGCGGCCTTGGGGTTAAGTGGGTTACTGAAATCCTGCGCACGCCACTAAGCAAGGTGCTCCAGCAGGGACCAGGGACCTGTTGCATGAGTAAACTTAGTCCTGCGCCAGCCACTAAGCAGGGTGCTCCGCATAGGGGCGGGGGGGGGGGCACCTTGCTTAGTGGCTCTCACAAGACTAAGCTTATTCGTGCAACCGGCCCCAGTTAAGTGAGTGAGCTTAGTCCTGCGCCAGCCACTAAGCAAGGTGCTCCGCTACAGCGGCGAACCACCCTTAGTGTCTGTACTTCACTATATTCCTGTATGTGTGTCCGGTTTTTTTAAACCCGAAAGTTTAACCCTTATCATTTGGAATACACCAGTGTGTGAAATATGTTTGACTAAAATATACTAATGGTCAAAACTTAAGGGTCACCTCACATTTTTGTGTCATTGTTTATCGTCGCAATTACACTAATAAAATATAATGTTCTTTCGATCCAAATGGGTTAAAAGTTGACCTTAGACAGTCCACTGTACAGGGAACAATAGACAACAATTCATCAATTTCCACGAACGTGTCAAATGCACGTGAAACATTGTCAGTTTTTGTGAAAAGCTGTGCGATATTGGCAAGCGCACCAAAGGCAGGCAGGTGGAAAAACCCGGTAAAGTCGTGATACACGTGCTAAAGAGGTCAGTGGTGAACACTGAGCACCTCTGTTTCGCTACAAATACCGGTACAGTAGGGGCATAATTGTCACTTTCCTAACCAAGCCACCACGACGAAGCCCAACGCCAGTAGATCAAGACCGGGCGCTAGCATGGCTGCAGGATGGAATTTCCGGCTGCTGGCACGATTCCAAGACTAAGGGCATAACGACGACCCTGCTCAGCACGCCTGCGCTGCACCAGCAGGAGGGAGGACAGATACCTCTGTGTGGCGGCTCTGCGCGACCGAACTGTCACGTCAACCACTCTGCGACGTCAACTGATGCAAGCTGCAAACGTTAACGTCAGCAGAGACACAGTCTGCCGACGTCTGCGCGAAATTGGCCTGGCTTCATGCAGAGCGCAGTGAGAATACCCCTCACTCCAACTCATCGCAGAGCCCGGGTTACCTTGTGTCGTCAACATGTGAGGTGAAACATATAAATACCAGTGGACTCAGGTTCTGTTTACTGATGGGTCACGGTTCACTGTGTCCTTCAGCGACGGCAGGGTGAGGGTCTGGAGACTCACGGATGGATGCGTCCAAGAGGTGGATCGCTGCGGAGGAGGCTCAGTCATGGTCTGGGCAGAATTCAGCAGGGAAGCAGGATCCCCCTCCACGTCATCTGAGGCACCCTGACTGGACTGCGCTATCGGGACGAGATTGTGCAGCCCCTCATCTAGCCAGCTCTCCAAGCCATAGGCGACAATGCTGTTCTGCAGGACGACAACGCTCGACTTCATCGCGCCCGTGTGGTGGATAAGTACCTTGAGCAACAGGGCATCATGAGGATGGAGTGGCCAGCTCGTTCACCTGATCTGGCTCCCATCGAGCACATCTGGGACGTGCTGGGGCAACGTGTAGTCAGCAACCACCCCCCACCTCAAGGCGTCCCCCAGCTGACTCAGTTCCTGCATAAAGAGTGGGAAGCGATCCCACAACATGTTCTCCGAACCCTGGTGAACTCCATGCGTCAACACTGTATTGAATGCTTGGCTGCAAACGGTGGGTACACTTGCTACTGTCTGGACCAGTCTTGTGTGACTTTTCAAATGAGGGGTGGGTGAACATTCTAACGTACTGCTGTTGTTACAATTACTTGATTCACTCAAAACTTAAATGAAATTGTTACTGAATAAATTAGCAAAGTACTGACTCCAAGTATTGTTACATTATTTGTGTGGTGTTGTCGGTGCGTCTGCGATAAAAAGTGGCCCTTAAGTTTTGACCATTAGTATAGTTCAAGGGTAGTGCCAGAATACCTTGGCCCCTCTAGGCGCCAAGCTATTCTGGCACCACCCTTGAACTAAAGCCATTGGTATATCCTTATCTGTAAGTACTATTATGTAGCTTGCATATGGCAGTGGGGCTACAGATTTGAAGCTTTTAGTCTCGGTATGATATGGGTTAATAACGTGTGTAGTACTTTGTCATCTGCATGCTTCCATTACGGAGCCAAGACGTCACAACAATGAAACACGCTTAGAAAGATCGTTTTTTATTTGGGATTTTCATCGAAATTGTATGGTTTGAAAGTTGTAATGCCGCAGCGCAGCTGTACTAACTTGCCAGGATTTCATGATGTTTGCAATGTGACGTGTTCAGTTTTATATTACGATATGTCCTATGTGATTTGTGTTACTGTGAAATCGTGTTTATTGCCTTTATGCTTAGACCACAATAGTTACTAAGGCATACGGTGTGTTTGTGTGTATGTGTGTGTGTGTGTGTGTGGGGGGGGGGGGTGGTGGTGGGTGGGGTGGGGGTGTCTGTGTGTGCGTACACGTGAGCAGCTTAACTATATTTTGATGTGTTTAATGTTCTCCTTTGCACCGCAACGATTTCCTAATATGGCAATAAAGTTCTATCATCATCATCATCGTGTGCTGAATGAAAGGCGTTGGTACATTGCTTCAAACAAGCAAGCAGGCAAGTAACCAGACAAGCGAGCAAACGAGCGAGCGAGCGAACGAACGGCGAGTGCCGGGAGCGAACACACAAACAAATGAACAGGTTTTTTTTTCCCCCTGTTTATGTTTCTTTCGCACAAACCTATGCGTACGTGCTAAGAAATTTCTGTTAATGACTATGGAATTACCGCGGTGACAAATAACACCTCTGGGACGTTAGGTGAAATGTGTGTGTTTCACCGCTTACGGTACCTCCGTGCTATCTGGAACACACATAAAGAGAGAGAGAGAGAGAGAGAGAGAGAGAGAGAGAGAGAGAGAGAGAGAGAGAGGAGAGAGAGAGAGAGAGAGAGAGAGAGAGAGAGAGAGAGAGAGAGAGAGAGGAAAAAAGAAAGAAAGGAAAAAAAAAACCTAACCGCCAGGTGTAGTCAGTTGTGTGCCAAGACATTGTTGGGAAGAAAAGAACATGGAGCCAGAAAGGAACCAGAGAAGGAGTGCGGGGGTGGGGTGGTGGTAACAGAAAATGATCGATAGTACGTGAGCGAGGAGTTGAGGGGGGGGGGGGAGGGTGAGGGAGGGGGGGGGAGGGGGATGGAAGGGGGAGGGGAGGGCGGGAGTAGCATAGAGGAGTATGATGTTGTGGAGCCGCCGTGTATAAGTCATTTTACCACCTCCCGGTGACCAAAGGCCATCGGACCGATGTCGCATTTAGCTGGCCAGGGGGCACGGCCGTGCGCGGGCCAGCTAAATCCGACGTCGGCCCCAGGATCTTTAAAACAGTCTTTCTGAAAACACAGAACTGTGACCTTCCCTCATCTATTGTATAGACCCTCGTTATGACCCTCAGTTCTGGCATGACTGAGAAACTCAGGATTGGCACTATCGACATGAGATCGATGACTTTGTAGAGTGGTGCGATAGAAACTATCTTGAATTGCATGTTGGCAAAACAAAAGAGATGGTCATAGATTTCAGGAATAATGTTGCACTACACATGTCGACACGTGGCATCCAGATGTAGTTTCCGGTGACGCGCGATATGGGTAGCGTCTGTATGTAACTACCGGACGTGCCGGGCCGCCCTAATCAAGATAACGGACCGGCCCTCCGGAACTGTTACTATATGGGAAATGGGTGGCCTCTAATTAACGGGACCATCGGCACGCGGAGACGCCATAATCACGTAACGGGACCGGCCCTAAACGAGGGGCGGGTCCTAAGTGGGAAGATGATTGATAAGGGCAAGGGTATATACATACTGGCGACACACAACGAGAGAAGGGCACACAACGAGAGCACACAACGAGAGAGGGAACACAACGAGAGGAGAGTGAGAGAGATGGACGAAAGTAGAAGAGAGAGCAAATAGTGAGAGAACGACCGAATTGTAGTCTGTGGTTGGTCTTGCCCAACCCCAGACAATGCTCTTTAGACTGAAATAAACACGAGAGAAAACCATCACTGGACTTCAGTTGTTTTACGTGTTCATAGTGCAACAATAACAAACAGCATTCCGGTCCTGTTGTCATCAAGGGAACGGAAGTTGAGCGTGTAGAGTCTTACAAGTATTTAGGTGTACTTTTTGACAACGCGCTCAACTGGAAACAAAACACAGATGCTATTGTGAAAAAAAACGCATCTGTGTTCTGTCTTTACTGTTTGAGAAAGTTCAGATCATTTCATGTAAGCAGACATCTTTTACTTGATGTTTTACTGCTCCAGTATTGTTAGCATTCTGACGTTTGGACTGACGTGCTGGGGTAGAAATTTATGTAAAAGAGATCAAGATCGCCTTAACAAGGTAATCCGGAAAGGGGGCGGGGTGATTGGTAGGGCACAGGATAATTTGGACACACTGTACAACAGACGGATTACGAACAAATTGGCTGACATTCTTGATGACAATACACATTCACTTAGATATGAATTTGACAGCAGACGTATCGAACGAAGTGGCAGACTTCGAGTATCCAAAAGTCGTACATTACGTTATGCCAACTCTTTTGTCCCTCAGGCTGTTACCCTTTTCAACAGTAATATCAGTAGATAGCGTCGGTCAACATTCTTCAGTTCTTGAGTACTAGCCCTTTCAGTATTATTATTATTATTATTATTTTCCCCCGGTTATTTCTACGAGTGAATGATGATGGCATGTGTTGTATGGGCAGACAGTGAATTTCCCCGTGAGAGATTAATAAAGTATTATTGTATTGTATTGTATTGTATTGTATTGTATTGTATTGTATCTGTTTTGAGCCACCACGATAATGAGTGATCACTTGCTCTTAAAGACCACCATTTAAACGGTGGCTATGGTCAAATAAATGATGGTCTTTAATGACAGGTGACACTTTACGCCCTTCATGACTTCTGTTTGAGAGAGCACCTGTCATTCAAGACTATATTTTCTTGCATCAAAAGGTGCTTGCTCAAAACAGGTTCAACTGTATAAACAACAGGTATTTAATAATGTCGTGGCTAAACAACAGATATCTGATAATGAATGATACATGTAATCCGAGCAACGAGACACACATAATGCACACACCTTGCAGCTTTCTTGTGTCATGAGAATCCACGCATCCTGCAGCCGAGTGTTGTTTACTGTTGAACGATTCAAGAAAATGTAAAATAATCATAAAAACCATGAAAATTGAAAAATATAATAGATAAATATTGACAATTAAAATGAACGATTAAGAGGGCCTTTTTCAGTCTCTTCCTCCTCCGCGTCATAGTGTAATTGATCTCACAAGTGACTGTAGAGCAGCATAACTCCCCATGAAAACCCTGCATTGAACTCTAACCCTATTGCAGCAGGAAGGGGTTCGCTGCTGGGCTTTTTAAACCCCACTCAGACACTGGAGATATTTCATAATTTTTTTCACAATACCCTCGGGGTTCTGGTGGAATTGCTTTTCCACGCTGACAATCACATAACCACATTTCTCTCCTCTCCGATTTCTCAGTTCCTCAGTGAAATACTTGCATCTGCAAGAGGCATAGATTCTCATGAGCCCCTGCATCAGCAGGGGCTCATGAGAATCTACGCCTCTTGCAGGCAGCAGAGATCGGCCAGTGTTCCTACCTTTGCCTTGTGTTCATGTGTAGTCTTCAAAAAAAAAAAAAAAAAAAAGAACTTCGGTCTTTCGTCTAAACCCCAACATTACAACCACAATCTGAGGAAGATTTAAATCTGATTTGTTCAGCAAGATGTATAGGTTTTCATGAGCCCTTGCGGATGCAAGGGCACATGAGAATCTATGCCTCGTGCAGTTGGACGGAGGACTATCGGTTACAAGAAATTTCGATGGCGCGCTGACAACCGGAGCTCCGCGTGATAATGAGAATGAATGTCACTGGCTTGATTTTACTCTTCGGCTGAGGTTACAAACTGTACGTGCGCGCGAGGGAAAATGATGAAACCAGACTTTAACTCATTCGAGACATGCCGCCTACGGATACGCGGTCTCGAATGAGTTAACCTCTTCACTGCCGATAACTCAGTAGTGAACACGACCCATTTGCAAGAGACACATATCGTCATCAGCCCCCGCAAATCGTATATATATAACAACGAAGGTCCTCACTACACTCTGTCAAAAGATCTGGGAGCAAAAGAAATGGCCAGTAGAATGGACACAGTCTCTAGTGATCCCGCTCCCCAAGAAAGGAAACCTGAAACAGTGCCAGAACTACAGAACTATCAGTCTGATAAGTCACCCTAGCAAAGTAATGCTTAGAATCATTCTCAACCGCCTCAAAACTTTCGCCGAGGAACTGCTGGCAGAAGAACAGGCTGGCTTCAGAGTTGGAAGAAGCACTGTAGAGCAGATTTTCAACTGCCGCGTCCTGATCGAGAAACATCTGCAGCATCAGCGCGAACTCTACCACAACTTCATTGATTTCAGGAAAGCATTTGATCGCGTCTGGCACGACGGACTCTGGCAAGTCATGAGATCGTTCAACATAGAGGAGGGACTGATCCAAATGATAGAAGCGCTTTACAAGAACGCCTGCAGCGCGGTTCTACTTAACAATCAGTCAGGCGAGTTCTTCAGGACGACGATCGGTGTCCGTCAAGGATGCCTGCTCTCTCCTGTCCTTTTCAACATATTCCTGGAGAAGATCATGCAGGAAACCCTCCACGACCACCATACTTCAATCTCTATTGGTGGCAGATCCCTGTGCAATCTTCGATTCGCAGACGACATTGACCTCATGGCAGGCAGCAATAGTGAGCTCCAAAACCTGACAGACAAACTTTCAAGTAGCGCAGGGTCTTATGGCATGGAGATCAGTACGGATAAAAGCAAAGTGATGATCAACACCACAAGCGACAGCAGCAGCAACATTCACATGAACGGCCAGAAGCTAGAAGAGGTCAATAGCTTCAAGTACTTGGGAGCCACCCTGTCCAAAGACGGTAGTTGCATAGCAGAGATCCGTATCAGGATAGGTACAGCAACATCCGCAATGGCCAGGCTGGACAGGATATGGCGAAGTAACTCCATCAGCTTCACCATCAAGTACAGGCTTTACAAGTCCCTCGTAGTGTCTATTCTACCCTACGGCTGTGAGACTTGGACACTGCTTGCAGACTCAGAAAAGAAAATCCAGGCCTTTGAGAACAAGTGCCTGAGGAAGTTGCTCCGCATCTCGTACCGCGAGCACAAGACCAACGAATATGTACGGAGCATTGTCACTTCCCTGGTGGGCCCACATGAA